>WBNQ01028224.1:2634-24608 GCA_013401375.1 Spizella passerina | reverse complement strand
TTAGATCTATACTAACCAGGATGTGATTTTTGCTGTACTCTGCATGGGGTGCCACAGTGCTGGTGATACAATACAGAGAACTATTCATGTACCTGCTTTCTCCTGCATGGAGACAGAGCATAAATGTGGGCAGGTAACTGATCAGACTTTCCATGAGCACCACAGGATAACCAGAAAGTCCTCATTTGTTTCTTTCATGTGTGGAGTTTTTGTTGTTTTATTTTTTTTTTCTGTTTGTTTGGTTGGTTTTAATTATAATTTTTTAGGATTTAAATCCTAGCATTGACACAAGTGAATATTTTAGCCAGAAGAATTATGTTCGCTCAGTGACTTGGCATAAATGCTAATGGCAGAAACCCCATTAGTTCCAGGGCTGTTTAAGCCATCTGTGTCTTGAGATCTGGGATGCAGCTATGCTGGCAAACCTTCTCTAGTGCAGATTGGGCTTTAGCTTTCCTCCTTTTCACATTTCCAACTACTCTGCAGCTCTTGAGCATGCCTTTCTCTTTTCTTCAGTTTCTTACTGCACTGCAATGTGATTTTCTTTAAAAGCAGCAGCGTTTAGGCAGAGTAACTCCCAGGACTTATTTAGACAGAATAAGTCCCAGCCTGCATGAAATCAAGTGTGTGATGAGGAGAGCTGGGGAGACAAGGGAGAGTACATCACATGCAAGAGTTGTGAGGAGCACTTGAGAAGTGGAATGGCTGGGAAGGAGGGCTGGTGGAGTAACCCTTGCTTAGTGTTTGCACGTGTCTGTATCCCACACTGGTGCTGAACTGCATCAACATGATACCAATACAGCAACTTCCTTGCAGAGCTAGGGTGCATCAAACAGCACTTCCACATGGTGCTGTGGAGGTCAGTGTTTGGGATTTCTGGCAGCTTTCCTTGGCTCAGTGTGTGTCTGCAGCAGAGAGGATGAGAGGAAGGCAAACTGGAGCAGCTGCCACCAGCCCAGACTGGCAGCTGGTCTGGAAATGACTTGTGTGTGGTGAGGACTGGGAATCCAGCAAAATCTCCCAAGATTCTGTTTTGGCAGAGAATGACTGTCTCTGTGGTCAGCTGCCATCAAAGCTTGCTGAAGAATTCCTGGAAACATTCAGCCTTGGGTGTATTTTTAGGGTACAACACTGTCCAGCAGGACAGTCTCACACTGTCCAAACACAGAAACGAAGATTTATCCTCCTTAGGAAGCTACCTGGATGTGCCAGGTCTCTTGTTGTAGATGTTGTGAATACTAAATCAGCTCTTAAACTCTCTAATGCTTTGTGAACTCATTTTCATTTCTGATAGGAAAATAACAGACTGTCACACACAACTTTTTTCCTTTGCATAATTCAGATGTAGTTGTGACACTTGACACACAGCACAGATGACTGTGAATGACTCCTTAAAATTTAAACAGATGATTCAGAATTAATTATGAAAACTAACCTTATAGTTGTCCCAGGAATTCAGTACAGATGATCATTGTCTAAGAAGATCACCCAGCTCCAGCTGACCCCCAAATTTTCTCATTGATAAAGCAGCTAAAGAATCTTGAATGTTAGACTAAAGAAGTATTTAAAAGTTTTTAGTTTTCCTGTTATTGATTTTTTTCCCTGTGAGAATCTATCAATGTTGGCTTTCTAAGATCTTTTAAAACATAACTTTGTGACTATGAAAGCCTTCAGCACTGTATAGGAGTTTAGGTACAACTTCGTCCTAGGGATTCTTGTAGGCAGCACTTTAGCTCTTCATTTCCTGAGTAAGAAAAATCTTTGCAGTTTCAAAAGAAGGTGGTACAAATCTAATTTTTAGAGTTAGATTGTAATCATAACATGAAGAGGAAATAATTCTAGCAGCTGATTTCTCTTTAAGTTGTATGCTGAGAAAATGAAATTTGTGTTTTTATATGATAAGAGTGTTTCTTTGAAAACCTGGTGCACTCTTGCAATGTATTTCAATATATTTCACAACTGTTAAAAAAACCCAGTTTGATTGTACTTGTCGTTTCTGAGAGAGATCAAGATTGTAAGATGTGCTTTCACATAATAACATGGTAAACAGCAAGAGTAAAGGACAGAGGCAAATGGTTCAAGTGCTGATCTTCAGAGACTGGAAGAGGCCTGGAAAAATCAAAGGTGTGCCCTTGCTTCAGCATGATCTGCCTTGTTTGTTATGTATGGGAACAACAACGTCATGCTTATCACTGCTGGAAATGCTGAATTCCTTTCCCTGGGTTGCTTACAGCCCAACTGTCACATTGGGAAGCTGGAGGATTTCCCTGTGGACTAGAGCATGAAAAACTATTTTTCTACTAGGAGATTGGAAAAGACCAAATTGTAACTTCAAAGCTGTCTGCTCAAAAATGCTTTTTCAATTTTAACCTTTGAAGCGACTGGAATTTATGAAAAAAGGCTTTTAGCATTTTAACATCATTGTGCTGTTGATAAGCAGTGAGACCTGCAGTACAGGTTCTGACATTGTTTGCCCTTGTGTAGGTACAGATGTGTATATTGCATCATATTTTCCCCCATCATTTCTGTGTTTTCTATTTTAAGAAGTCATCATTGAAAACAACATTTCCTTAGTGTTCAAAATGCTTCTTTGCTCTTTGAAGCTGAAGAATTTTATAATGTTAACTCTTCTGGAAAGGAGCAATGAACAGATTCAGGCAAGTGCCCACTTCTGTAAAATACCTTGGGGTTTTTTCCCTCATTCCAAGTTTTCCCATTTTCAGCCACTAAATGCTGACATTACATTCTGTGCTTCTTTTTCCTCTCTGTTTCTATATTCACAATCTTTTGGTTGTGACTAGTTCATATATAGTAATTATTCCCCCACCTAGTCACAAGGGTTAGAGTCTTTTTAAGAAAGACACAAGCGGTTATATATGCATAAATCAGGAGGATGCTCTCTCTAATCAGTTGACCTGAGTATCTAAGGCTTCAAGTAAGACTGAAGAGAGACAGCCAGTTCACCTGTTGGAATAGGAAAAATGGCTGTGGTTACCAGCACCTGAAGAAATTATATTTATTTCTACATGGAAGCTCTATCTTTTTGTACTTGCTTAGCTCTAGGATTTGAGGTTGGAAAGTTCCAACACCATTAGCTGCAGTTCCTGGCTCTGCTCTTACTTGACCTCTACTGCAAGGTTATTATCTTTTCTGGTAATTCAAATGTATTGTTTTAGACCCAGAAAAGCAGTCACAGTATTTTCTACCTGCAAAGTGTTTGAGTTTCTTTGTTCTCTCTGTTTTTGATAAATGCCTCCTAATGAAAAAAAATCATTAGGCACTAATTTAGGCCATGCAGCAAACTTTATCTAAAATCTTAGAATCGGTTGTGTGGGAAATAACATTATATTATACACTTACACTTTTTCTTTGATTACTGCAGTATGACCTGGTTTGACCATAATATTGACTGTAACTATTTTCTATTCACTGGATAATAGGCAGCACTGCATGAAAGAAAACTGCAAAGACATAACCATTAATTCATCAACTATTCTAAGTCCAAATACAAATTTTAATTTGGAAAAAACCCTATAACAAACAGAATAGGAGCTTTCAGAAAATTTGTGATTTGAGGTAGTGTTGTTCAAGGTAAAAATGCAGTTCACTGAAGTCCTTGCTTCCCTATTATTTTCAGTTAGCTGTGGAAAAAATGCTGCAGACCTTTAAATACCATGAAAGTTTATCTTATCTCAGTTGGAGATAAGGTATTTTGTGAAAAGTAGGTGCAGAACAGCACTGAAGAAAGAAGCAAAACTGCCCTCCCCAAGCCTAAGAAAAAACCAACAAAATAGAAAATAACAAAAACAACCACAAACCAACCTCCAAAAATGAAATTTGACTATGTCTTATAATCCTCACATATGGCAGAGGATCATTAGATTAACCTTTTGTTATGATGAAAAGCATTGCTGTAAGATGTTTTTCAGCTGTATTTAATGGGATCAGTAGGTTTATGCTCCTTATTACATTGAAACGGATAAAGATTTTAATTTAGATAAATGGGTACCTGACATGGTGTGTTGTTGTGGGTTTTCTTTTTTATATAACTGCTGCTTTTATGTTGGCTTCTGACTTCTGTGATGATTAACAGATAATTACTTTTCCTGAAGTGAGCAGTGCTGAATTTGGGTGGCAAGCAGGAATTGTTTTTTGTGTGGATGTTGCAGCAGGAATGGTGTAGCCGGTGTCCATGTGGGTAATCCTGAATAAAAGCAGCTGCATCTGCCCAACTCAGAGAACTTGGCTGCCCTTTTTGGTTTGCCTTTGCCTGATTTAGAGAGCTGTGTAAAAATGTGCCTCTTCAGGCCTGTGAAACAGATGAATCAGTTTAAATGCTAGAGGTTGTTATTCAATTGGGAGAAGTTGATATTGGTGCCAAAACTATTTTGGAAAGGTCCCTCTTGGACGTCGGAGCGGGACAATACAAACTAAGCAACTGTGCTGGCTCCTTCCCACCTCCCTGAGCTGATTTCTCTCTTCTGTACCAGGGCACCTCTTTGCCACCTTGGCATCCACCCTGCATGCCCAGGATCCCGTGTGCCCTGCAGTGTCCAGCAGTTGGTGCCAAGGAGGGTGGTGGGATCCCTGCTGTTGCTTTGTGACTGCTAGGAAACCATGCTTCAAGATGCACGAGGAGAGCTTGGTGAGTGTGTTTTGCAGAGAAAAGAAGAAACTTCACAACTTTATAAAAGTTGTAAAGCTTGGTATGCTTTTATTATGACGCGCATCGGACGTATGCAGAGGAAATCTTCTTTAAAAGGGCATGCGTACCTCTGAAGACTTCAGGCCTCTTTTTATCCCCCTTCCAAATGCATATGCATACAGTTTCACAGTAGGTTCATACATATTCATTCTGCTTGACATATATTGCCAGTTCTTCTTTATCAAAGGAATTCTTAGGTCGGGGGCAAATTGACTTTGTGGTCATTTCTATTTTTCTTTCTCTGTTGTCTTGCTGTCTCTAGCAGGTGAGTTTTTCTTTCAGCTTTGGCCTCACAGCCTTTCACCTCTCTTCAACACTTCACTTAATTCAGAATATATCTCTACTTTGTCTCAAGTGAATGACTTCAGTGTGTAAAATGGACAATCCAGCACTTGTGCTTTGCAAATAGATTGAACACTGTCAGCTCTGCAGCTAGTCCTGCAATGGAAAGCTTGAATTAAGGTGTAAAAGCATTTAGGCTAGAAAGTATCCAGCTCAAATAATCTGTTACAACTTCCAGTTGTTTTTCCTTCAGTCTGAGTGCAGGATACTTTAATCACATCTATTTAACTTCATCCAAGGTTGCTCAGATGCCGTGGAGTGCCAGTGATGACCCCCACAAAGTTATGCTGCATAACCACTTGAAAATAACAAAGCTCAGTATCTACAGGTGTCAGCATGGTCAAATGGTTGCACATTGCTCAAGGTAACCTTTTCAAAGACAAGTGATGATGAGAAGTTTGGGTTTCTGAAAGAGTGAATGGCTGAAGCCTCAGGGAGCTGCTATTGGGGGCTCAGCAGGACCTCCTTTCTTCTTCTCTCATCGCCTCCTGTTTGCATAATGAAATGCCGTGAAAAGGGGGTTTGCTTATCACAAGGCAATTATCACAAGGCTTATCACAAGTTTGAACACAAGGCAATTATTCATCAGTCCTTTTCCCCCAGTAATTCCTTTACACCTGTTAAAAATAAATGCATTCCAGCCTGGTCTCCTTGCCCCATGCCACTGCTGGTGTCATACACATTTTTCTATGTCTGGCTGAACAATTGCCAGATCAAGGCTTAGGGTCTGTAAGCCTTAATAGGTTTTAAGATAACTGTTTGATTGGTACTTAATAATGTATTTTTTCAGCCTAATATGATTAAAAATCTTTTACTGCCATGATAGTTGTTACAGAATACCCAGAAGGAGGCTATTGAGCTGTCTTCGAATTACAAGTTGGTGTCATTGTGGCTCTTCTTTTGCTCACATGTAAGAGTCAGTGCTTTTGTAGGGAAGAGGTGCTTTTGACCTTTTTTTCAACTGCTGGGAGTGTGCTTTCTTGAGTTTTTGTGTGGATGAGAAGTATGCCTGAGAAGGAAGCTGGGCTGTGTCAGTGACAGCATTGTGCTAACAGAAGTCTGCAGAATAATTGCCGAGACATCCATTTAGGAAATTGGTGGCAGGGGGCTCTTCATTTGCTTGACTCTGTGGCACGACAAAGTTATTTTCCAGTCTGGAACTGAAGGAAGTATTTGGATTTTTGACTGCCACTGTTTGAGAGATTCATCAGAACAATAATAATAATAACAGCAGTTACTTCAGGCTTCTTCATCTCCATGTGTTGGCTGCATTGCAGGTTGCTAATAAAAGTGGTGTTATAGATTGCAGTGGCTTATATGTGGGAATAGGTCGTTTTATATTCTCAGTTCACCATGGATGATATTTACTGCATTTGCACTTTTAAAAGCAGTTATGTAACATCAGCAAAAGGTGTGTCAGAGGAAAGGCAATTGACTTTGAAAAGTTTTCATAAGCTGTGTTATTAAGTATTTATCTGTGTGGTCTCAGAGCAGGTAGTCTGAAAAGTAACTGCCTTTAAGGATGTCACAAATGCTGCTTGGGACTGCTGGGAGAGCACTATTTGGACCATTTATCTATCAAAACAAGAGACTGATGAGCACAAGAACTTTCTTCTGACAACAGTAAAAATGTCAGTCTGGGCAGTTCTTGCCATTTCAATCCTTTGCTTTTCATTTAAAATTCTACTGCCATTTGATCAGAACATTAAAGTCTTGCTCAAGTTCTGTGTCCTGTTCAATCAGGAGATTTTTTCATTCCTATATGCATGCTACAGATTCTAGAGAATCTAACAGTTCATTTGGTAGAGAGTGAGGAGTCCCTATATAATATATATATAATATATATAATATAATTAGAAATTATATTATATTGCCTATAAAGAAGCTTTTAGTGCTAATGCTGTAGTCATATACAGGAGAGTTTTTGAAAAGACAACAACCATACTGCCTATATTTATTGACTTTAGCTAAAAGACATAGATTCAGCTGCTTGCTTTGCCTGAAGCTCTGTTTATGACCAGAGAAAAGCTCATAAAGATCTCCTCTTCTCCATGAAACTGGATAAAAAACTTCATGCATCAATTTCTTGAGAAGCTCTTTTAACATTTATGTGACTTCCTACATATCTTTAAAGAACATTTCATCTTGCATTGATATTTAAATCAAATGTGTCTCAACCTATAGGAAATGCTACAGCTAAGTATCTAAAATTGAAGTGATTTAAAGGAATTAAATGTGGTTACATAGTATTTTCCTATTCTGCTATATTGCAAACAGTATGTCAGGGACTGTATTTGTTTAATTGTATTTTTAATATTTAGGCTTAATGGTGCACCCCTTCCTCTAGGCTCTACTATAATTTTTCTACTTGTACATAAGGAGTTAATGAAATAAACCTTCTCTATCAAGGAGATGTAACCCTTCCTTCAGCACATAGCAATAATAATGACTGGCAATAGAAAATTCACATACATATAAATTTAATTACCCATTTTTTGTCTTCGGACATCTGGATTGCCAGCAACACATGGCACTAAAATTGGTTTTTGGGTTTCTTGATTTTATTAATCATTTAGGTGTCTGATAATGTTAGCAGTAGAGTGTCTATGAGTAGGGAGAGAAGTTGAATACTTCCTGGCCCCCCTTTTCCTTCCTCATCTACTAGAAACACAGACACTAGCGAAGTTAAAGACAAGATCTTTACCTTTTTGCTTTAGCTGCAAAGAAACGTAAAAAATGGGTGACTTAGTGTCCCAGGAGGGGTTGAATAAGTACTTTGCTTTTGCTCTAGTGGCAAAAATGTCTTGAAGTAAAGCTGAGCTCAGTCCCCCGTTTCACAGAGCTTTTAGAATATTTTTCCGTGCAATTTGACCGAATGCTCCCATTTGGCTGCCTTTCCCATTCCATACCCCTTGGCAGCAGCGAGTTGGTCACATTTTCCCTGCCAATCTCTGCACAGTCTGCAAGCAGTCTGAGCCATGAGCACTGGCCATTAGCTCTGCAGCAGAAACCCCAGCAGCAAATCCTTCCTGATGCATCTCCTGGGGAGCAGAAGCAGTGGACCCGAGAAGCAAATCTGATCTGTCAGGTAGAAATCCAGCCTAAGCACACTGAAAGGTTACAGAGGGCTTTGTGAGCTCTTGTTTGAACTTCTCAGGGTGATTTATTAAGCCTGGAGAACCATTTGGAAGTGTAATGGGTGTCTAGGATGCTGAAAAGCTGTCTGAGACCAGGAGCCTACCATTAAGGATGACATAGTGGTTTCAGCAGCATTTGTGTTTATAAGGGTTTTTACCTTGGAGCAATTATGGTTTCACCCAGGTGTGGTAGTGTGGGAGGGTTTTTGAAGTTCAGGGTGCAAGCACTTTGCACCAGTCCTTGGGAGCCTTGATGGGTGCACAGGGTGAGCTGAAATCAAATGCTGATTGATCCTGTTAATTGATCCATCCCTGTCAAAAGGTGCCTCCTTCCAGGAGAAGCCATCCAAGTGCCTTAAACATCTAAAGCAGGGATTCAGACATGGCAAATCAACAGGTTCACCATGACTTGCATAAGGATGCAGTCCTTTTCTTAGTTGCTAGTGAGAGAGAGCTGAGTATAAATAACTTAAAGACAATTTAGCTGGTCAACAGCAGTAAACTTCTCTCCAAGGAAAGCCAAAATTCTTTGACTAAGTACATTTTGGTGTGCTTGAGCATAACAAGACAGAAGGAGGCTCTTGGGTTTTCTTCTAGCCAAGGAAGAGCTGCAGGTGGAAGATCTCTTACATAAAATGGTATAGTTCAAGGATGTATCCATGAAAGACAATTTTTGTAGAATTTCTTTCCAAGTCTTATATTCTCTAGTAAGAAAATATTTTTTTCCCAAGAAAACAAGTGTGGCTGAAAGTAACTCTGGCATAATAATAACAATGGTGCTTCAAAGGGCAACAGTCTCCTCCTTTTCAAATTAACTTGGTACTTCACTTGAAAGTCAATCCCTTTTGCATTTCACATGGCTGAAGTTAAACTGTGGCACATATTTGATTCCACAGCTGCTGGCAAGAGCTATTGTTTGGAAGCAGTGGTGCCAGAAAAGACACTTTTCTGCCAATGATGGCAGATGACCCAGCTCCAGATGAGGCATCATCAGTGTTGTTCTGTCTAGGGTAGATTACTCTTGCCACAAAGGGATCTGGCATTATCCTTAGTGTACTTGGCACCTCAAGGAGCAAAGCAAGCAGCAAAGCTCAAGAAGGAAAGCTGGAGTAATCTGTGCAGCTGGTAAGCTTTCTTCAGGCACATGTTACATTGTCTGCTTCTTCTCTTAGGCTGAGCTTTTGCTCCATGCCTTACACTGAGTGATCTTGTGTTTCTTAGCAGAAGCTACATGAAGGATTAAAAGTAATAGCATATTTTTTTCTGTTGGAGAAAGGTATCTCTAGGCTTAAGCTCCTGGTAGTGGAGAAAGATCCAAAGCTGATTTTTATTGACACCTTGCTTGAGAGTATGGATAAAATAAAACCTGTCTGTGTCTGTCTTTGCACTGATGACATTGGACCTGGGGACTGGGAAAGTGAGATAACTCCCAAAATGACCTCTCCATTCCCTCTGGGAAACTGCCTTTTATGAGCTGGAGAGGAATGATCCTAGCAGCCACCCCTATTATAAATCCCAAAGGGAAAAGCTTCAGGGAGCACCCTGTCTCCTTGTCAGTGCTGGTCAAAAGGATGAAGTGCAGTCCCTCATGAGGTGTGTGGGAGTGACAGCTGCCTCATGCACTTCTAGCGTGGCTGGAGGTGGTGTTTGTCTTCCCATTGCTCTTTCATCTGTGAACTGCAGCTTGAAAACCCCATGAGGGAGCTCAGAGAAGCTTTTCTCCCAGGAGGGCCTGCCATGCTGTGTTCAGAATTTAAAAAGTACCATGCTGGAGCATTAGAGAGCAAGCTGGAAGTAAATTATGACAAATCAATTAGCTACAAGTGCTATTTAGAGAGTGTTTTGGATTGAAATAGGCACCTAAGAGCGTGAAGTATTCTGTCAAATCATTGAACATGAGGGTGAAAAATGGAGGAAGTCCATTTTAGTGCACATGTTCAGCCACATTAATTAGAGCAAACTGATTATTTTCTTCTGCTGGGAAATGTTGAGTCTGTGCTATCAAAAGAAAATCAGCTCTTTAGAGGGAAAACTCTCCAGCAGGTTATTGTGTGCAGGCTCCACTTATGACCGTGTGAGATTTCCCTACCCGTGTGTCACGCTCCACATTGGGAACATTGGGGGAAAATAACATTTTAAACCATAAATGGTAGGATTTAAATGACTAAATGCAGCCATCTAATCCTTAATTGTCACCCTACACAGGGAAGCAGTCATCTCCAGGGCAGTGTTGTTCTCAGCCTGAAGTAGCTGTCTCAGTTGAGTCAGGTGAATTATGCCTGGGGATTCTTATTTTTCCCCACTGATTGTAAAGGGAGCCTGGGAAGACTGACTCACATACAGAAGTGTGCAGTGTGGCCCTCTAGAGCTCAGGGAGATGAACCCTGCCCAGGTATTCAATAGTAGAAAATCTAAACTAAAGATTTCCAAGCAGAGCATTTGTCATGTCCATTGTGGTGTTACAGTGGCCAGAGAACACATGACATGAAAATTTCAGAACTGCAGTGGTTCATCAGTGAAGATAACCCACAGAGCAGGGCATGCAAGGAGCATTTTTAGGATGTTTGTAGTAATATCGACACTGAGATGGCCTCTGCTGGGGAATTTATCCCATTGGGGTTCACCAGCTGTCTTTGCACCCTTGTAAAAGGCAACTCAGAGGAAAAGCAAGAAACTTAGACTTTCATCTCATTTCAGCCTGTTTGTATTACTCTTAGAAGATAGGTGCTTTCCTGTAATACTTTTGTTATTAAAATTCTCCTTTTCCCTTTCTCTTCTACCTGGAAAATTGTACATGGTGCCACTTGGATTTTATCTTATTGGCAATAATCAGTTTCTCATAAATGACAATATGGGAATATGAGATGTGAGGTAATGGCCCAATTTATGGAATTAAAGAACTTTCAGTGAGTCTTCAACAATGTATTAGGTCTAAATTCACACATTTAAAAAATGTACCATGGACATAGGGATGTGTTGAGGGCCTGTGTCTAGAACAGCAGAAGTTGGCTATTTCCCTATATTAAACTACAAAAGCACTTCTAACTTCAAGGACATGGAACTTCAAGCTGCTAAATATATATTTTTTTTGAACCAATACATGTCTCTATAAAGACAATGAATTGTGACTGCCTTCTCATCTTGTGCAAAGAACAATAAGTCTTAGAAGGCAGCAGCTTTAAAGATTGGTACTTAATTAGAAAGTGTCCTAAATGAAAAGTCAGCGTTTTAATAAATTTCCTCTAGGATGAAAGAAATGTCCCTCAAAGGAAATTGCAGCAGATGTGTGAGTACTTGGGATCACTGGGGAGACCTTGGCATTTGAAGGCAGAGAACTCAAACTGTGAAGAGTTTGCTCAGTAGTTTTGAAGAATGTGTCTGTGTGCAAACACAGTGTGTGCATAACATTGAAAAATGTCTATAAACACATAGATATATAGGGGTTTTTATGCACACTAAAAAAATCCCAAAACAGCTCCCTCCAAATACAGGAATAGGCATCTTTCTGAGCAGCACTAGTGGGTGGGAGGAGAGGTGGTAGCAGAAGTTGTTGTAGGGGTTTGTGAAGAAGCAGCACAGCCTGAAAGGAATAACTAGAGCCAAAGATGGGACCCTTGATTCCCAGGGCTGGGAATCCTGCATAAAATCACCCTTTCCTGCCTCCTTCATTGCTGGTGGGACTTCTGAGAGTTTAGTGCATGCCATGGGTCCTTGACAAAGCAAAAGCTGTCAGGGATGGAGAGGAGTGGGGAATCTCCTTCCAGCAGCTGTTCCATGGTCCTCTTGGACACCATGGCTTGGTGCTCCCAGCCCTGGATCCCAGCCTGCCCAGGGCCAGGTGAGGTGCAGCCAGGAGGTGCCTGCTCCCTCTGCCCCCACCTGCTGTGCCCACAGCATTTTGGGGAAGTCTGATGGGGCAGGCTCAGAGCCATCCTCCCCATGTGGGTTTTGGTTATCTCATCCTTCCCACACCAATACCACTGGGAGCAATTTCCAATAGCTCTCACATCCTTCCTCCTAAGTGATCCATGAATAACTTGGAAGAGCTCCTTTGGGCAATTATTTTAAACTGGCAGCTGTGAGTGATGCTGCTGTGGGAGGCTGGTACACAGTGTCTTGCACTCTCTTTATGACCCAGCTCATCCAATATGCTGGTGCTTGCAATGGGCTTCAAGGGACTTTGATGCTTAATCTGTGTTTGAAGTCATGTTTGTTCCTAACATTTTTTTGTAATTGAACAACTACACAAAGTTACTTTTGGTAATTTAGGCTGCTAGACTGTCTTCCTGGTAGTTTCAGACCACTTAATACTGATTTTCTTAAATCAATGTAAAATTTGTTAAGTCAAGCAATGTCCTGTATGAGTTTACCCTTCAGTTCAGACAGAAGTATTTTATAAACTCCTCTGCAGGAAATGTCCAATTGAGTTGTTAAAACTTCTTGCCAGGTTCAAAATTACATTAACTGTTTTACCAGCAGAACAGGGGATTGTTGAAGAAACATACTTTCTGAAAGGCTTATCAAATCATCATCAACTCCCTCATCATCAGATTAGTTTGTTGTCTTGTTCATTCAGTTGTGTTGCCTGACAATTTACTGCAATTTTCTGCTTATTTCTTTGACCTAGAGTTTGGGATTTAAAGGTTATAAGTACTAGGCGAGTAGGAAACATTGGTTTAGTAGCAAAGATAGAAATATTTCCTGCATCATAGCACTTTTGATAATATTGGTAAGCAGATGACTTTTCTTCATTATCAAATAATGCAATAAATGTTTCTATCTGATAAGAGTCCTCAAATTGCTGCTCCATACCTCCTCAAGTTGCTGCATTGCAATGACATCATCATATTATGGGGAAGGAGAACTTTGGGAGTTACTGTGCAGTTATTTTGTGTTTAGAATGGATGGCTGGCAGGGATTTCTAACACCTGTGCAACCAGAAACAGAGGAAGTTTCACATTTCACAGTATCACTGCCCACCTTGCTGTGGGCAGCAGCCTCTGCTTGGCCTTCCTCAAACTGGTTAGTTCCTCCAAAATATGTTCCCAGAATTGCCTGCCCTCAGGAGCCAACAATTAAGTGGGGGCTCTCAACCAAGACTGGAATATTGATGTTAAATTTCCTTACTTTATAGATATATTTATATAAATATAGGAATATATATATGTATAAAATCTTGTCATATGAAGTTTCTGTGAATTCCCTGCTGATTTTGAGAATTACAGGATGATGAAGGCCCTCTCCAGACATTCTTTTCCTTAGAGAACAGTCCAGTTTTCTAGAATTCCATCTGGGATACTACAGTGCAGTGCAGATGAACAACAGTTTCTGCAATAATCATGTTAGTTCTGCAATAATGGAATTGGTTCATTAATAGAATATCAATTCTCTAATTATCTTATTCTATTTCAAATCCCATAAACCTCATTGGTACAAGAAAGCTGATTAGCACAGTGCTGCAGCATGAAGCTGTAACAGCACAACAATAAATGTGTTATGCATTTTCTTAGTAATGCCTTTTTTTGGTGATAAATACCTAGCTATTTTTAAAGCAACAATTGCAAGACTTATTGCTTTAATTTTTATGGGAATTACTAAGGGATGAACGATTTCATTGATATAATGAATATAACCTTGCATACAGATAATGCTAAATGATTGGGGAAGCGAGGTTATTTGAAAGATTTTGTGTGCTTGTTTACAAAGTAAGCGATCCTTAAGGACAAATAAGGAGAGAAATTTGCTAAGGAAGCATGTTTTGCTGGCTTGATCATTTCTTTTAATTTGCTGGACTAATGGTTTAGGCGATCCATTAGGTATCTAATGGAAATGTTTAAAACAACTATTTTTAAGTGACATTTTCAGTAATAAGCCAAGTAAGTCAAGTACAAATACAGTATGCAAATAGAGTATGTTAATGGAGTTCATGTGATACACAGCAAGTTTGGAAACCCAGACTCCATCCCATGCATGTCTATGTTTAGAACAGGTCAGTGCAGTGATTCTAAATCTAAGCACATTGATGCTATTCAGAACTAGAACAAAAGAGTGAAATAAGACAGAACTCACTAAATCTTTGAAAAAATTTGCAGAATTTCCTTAACAGAAGAAATCACATATCTTGTGCTTTGAACAGAGCACAAAGAAATGTGGGGGTTGTGACTGACAGGTTTCAGTCTTGAAAATGGTAAAAGTTTGAACATCTTTCAAAAAAGACTTTGAAAGTAAGGATGGTTGAATCATGCTTTTTCCCTGTCTTTTACATGATAGCCAGCTTGAGCTGCAGAATGAGATGTAGCTGTTTATAGTCCTTTTTAAAGGGGAATGGAGTATATGCACATAATGCTTTAAATATCTCTCTCTCTCTGGGGACACTAAAGTGGCCATTTTGGGAAGAAACAGAAAAAAAAATAGAAGTCTAGGTCTCTTCCAACTTCAGAGAAGCACTTGTTAAAAATAACCATTACATTTCTTCCTCAGAAACTCTAAAATCTGAGCAGCTTTGCCTTGCATTCAGATCACTGCAGTCTCAGCAAGCACAGGTGCAAATATGCAGCACAAAGGCCAGTCTCCCTGGGGATGCTGCTCTCCTGTATTTCCTCCTCAGCCCCTCCTGCTTGTCAGACTGTACTTCTCTCACAGCAATTTCTTCAGTGTTACACAAGCTGCATTTCAGAGGAGTGTTTAGAAGAGCAGAACAAACACCAATGATGCCTTTCTGGAGGACTCTGGGGGAAAAAAGCTGTTGAACCACAGCCTTCCTCCCTCCCTCCATGTAGCCTGTAGCAGCCAGCCAAGGGTGCACTAGCTGTGTTTACCTCTGGCAGGGATAAACTGGGCATCCTTGGCAGCCTCATGTCCTAGGACAATGGGGATACTCAAAGTTCTAGCTGGTTGTGCCTTGCTGTGGGTCAGTAGGACAGGCAGGGATAATTACACAGATCTCTTGGAACCATCAGCTCAGAGCTTTAATGACCAGGTGGCCAAACAGCCAGAAACTTCTACAGAGCTTGACTGAAGAGTGCTCTCTTCCTATCTTGGCCCTGAGGAATTGTGAGAGTGGAAAGACAAGGTGCTGCTGAGAAAATAGGAAATGTAGAAGGTGATGAATGCTTCTTGTGCGTCCGTTTTTTGAAATGTGATGAGACAGTTGCCATAGAAATGCTGTTCTCTGCTCAATACAATGGGTGCCAGTTCCAGGAAGCCATTGACAGCTGTCACAAACAGCTTTCCATGAATTTAAATATCTAGAGTAATGTAAAGGGAAATAAGTTCTTGTGTTTCCTTATAGATCAGATGCTGTAAGTTTTGATTTTACTTAGGGGAATATGGCTGAGCAGAGCATCAGCTGTTACACATGGTCTGCAAAGTGAATGTAACTGCAGTTTGGTTTTGCTGTAAACAAAGAACAGCATATGTTTTCCAGAAAGAAATTAACTTTCATCTTTTAAGATTGTTTTGATAGACTAGAACTTGCAACTATCTTGACTTACACTACCAGACTATAATGCTGCACAAATTAATTTGTTTCAGAAGATGATTTTGGCAGTTTGAAACAATATACTCCATAAGAATAAAGTGCTCAGTAAGGAACAGTTTTCAGCTGTAAATACCTTAGGATATCCAAACTATTATGAATACAACTAGTAAGTGTATTATGAAAGGTCATTTAGCAAGGAAGAGGCTTCTTATTTGTTTTTGTGGCCAGCATTCCTTATCCCAGTGGTGTGCCCAGATACTACAGGAGGTAGCAGGAGCTTGGGCAGAGCACTGAGCACATAGTATGAGCTTCTGGTCTACTTTTTTGGGTTATCACTTTGTTCTGCAGGCCTCAGTTGAAAGCAAACTCCTTTGGGCAGACGTTACTCATCAGAGCAGTCAAAGTTGAGCTGCCTCAGGGGAGGAAGAATGAGCTGTACCAAACAGCCAATGGAAACAATGAGTAAGAAAAGGAAGGCTCTAAAAGTGTTTTGCAGATGAAAGAGGCAATTCATGGACACATTTAGTAGCTCATGCTATTTACAAAATTTTGGTGGTCAGTCATTATGCTTGTAAGAACTCGTTTCTTTCATTACGACATGAGAAAGATGAAAACTAAATTATTTTATGTAAGCAAATCCCTTTATGGAAGACTAGACTCTGTTACAAATGAAGAGAGGGCCAGTTCATTTTTTTTTCCCCAGAGCTTGCTGGACTGGAACAGCATCCTTAAACAGCCTTACAGTAATTTAAAAACTGAGACTGACTTAACTTTTTTAAAGAGACTTGCTACTTTCCTTTTCTGATAGTTAAATTTGGGTATGCAAAAAGACGTGCCTGTAATTACCTGTAAAATTTATCTGTCCAGGTGAATGTGTTATGTAACCTACAGACAGAGTGCTTATTGAAAACTGCAGCTGGAGGATTGTTACTTTGCTTCTCCTGCACTGCCCTTCCAGTCTAAAGGGACCTCTCTGGCCCATCACGTCTTAAAAACTGAGAGTAGGATAGCTACAGGCTAATTTATTAATTAATGGGAAGACTTGAGTCTATGTGAGAGTCTAGGTCAGAGATTTAGTGTTCCCTTTTCCTTTCCATGGAATCTGTCCNTTGTTAAAAATAACCATTACATTTCTTCCTCAGAAACTCTAAAATCTGAGCAGCTTTGCCTTGCATTCAGATCACTGCAGTCTCAGCAAGCACAGGTGCAAATATGCAGCACAAAGGCCAGTCTCCCTGGGGATGCTGCTCTCCTGTATTTCCTCCTCAGCCCCTCCTGCTTGTCAGACTGTACTTCTCTCACAGCAATTTCTTCAGTGTTACACAAGCTGCATTTCAGAGGAGTGTTTAGAAGAGCAGAACAAACACCAATGATGCCTTTCTGGAGGACTCTGGGGGAAAAAAGCTGATGAAGGACAGCCTTCCTCCCTCCCTCCCTCCATGTAGCCTGTAGCAGCCAGCCAAGGGCGCACTAGCTGTGTTTACCTCTGGCAGGGATAAACTGGGCATCCTTGGCAGCCTCATGTCCTAGGACAATGGGGATACTCAAAGTTCTAGCTGGTTGTGCCTTGCTGTGGGTCAGTAGGACAGGCAGGGATAATTACACAGATCTCTTGGAACCATCAGCTCAGAGCTTTAATGACCAGGTGGCCAAACAGCCAGAAACTTCTACAGAGCTTGACTGAAGAGTGCTCTCTTCCTATCTTGGCCCTGAGGAATTGTGAGAGTGGAAAGACAAGGTGCTGCTGAGAAAATAGGAAATGTAGAAGGTGATGAATGCTTCTTGTGCGTCCGTTTTTTGAAATGTGATGAGACAGTTGCCATAGAAATGCTGTTCTCTGCTCAATACAATGGGTGCCAGTTCCAGGAAGCCATTGACAGCTGTCACAAACAGCTTTCCATGAATTTAAATATCTAGAGTAATGTAAAGGGAAATAAGTTCTTGTGTTTCCTTATAGATCAGATGCTGTAAGTTTTGATTTTACTTAGGGGAATATGGCTGAGCAGAGCATCAGCTGTTACACATGGTCTGCAAAGTGAATGTAACTGCAGTTTGGTTTGCTGTAAACAAAGAACAGCATATGTTTTCCAGAAAGAAATTAACTTTCATCTTTTAAGATTGTTTTGATAGACTAGAACTTGCAACTATCTTGACTTACACTACCAGACTATAATGCTGCACAAATTAATTTGTTTCAGAAGATGATTTTGGCAGTTTGAAACAATATACTCCATAAGAATAAAGTGCTCAGTAAGGAACAGTTTTCAGCTGTAAATACCTTAGGATATCCAAACTATTATGAATACAACTAGTAAGTGTATTATGAAAGGTCATTTAGCAAGGAAGAGGCTTCTTATTTGTTTTTGTGGCCAGCATTCCTTATCCCAGTGGTGTGCCCAGATACTACAGGAGGTAGCAGGAGCTTGGGCAGAGCACTGAGCACATAGTATGAGCTTCTGGTCTACTTTTTTGGGTTATCACTTTGTTCTGCAGGCCTCAGTTGAAAGCAAACTCCTTTGGGCAGACGTTACTCATCAGAGCAGTCAAAGTTGAGCTGCCTCAGGGGAGGAAGAATGAGCTGTACCAAACAGCCAATGGAAACAATGAGTAAGAAAAGGAAGGCTCTAAAAGTGTTTTGCAGATGAAAGAGGCAATTCATGGACACATTTAGTAGCTCATGCTATTTACAAAATTTTGGTGGTCAGTCATTATGCTTGTAAGAACTCGTTTCTTTCATTACGACATGAGAAAGATGAAAACTAAATTATTTTATGTAAGCAAATCCCTTTATGGAAGACTAGACTCTGTTACAAATGAAGAGAGGGCCAGTTCATTTTTTTTTCCCCAGAGCTTGCTGGACTGGAACAGCATCCTTAAACAGCCTTATAGTAATTTAAAAACTGAGACTGACTTAACTTTTTTAAAGAGACTTGCTACTTTCCTTTTCTGATAGTTAAATTTGGGTATGCAAAAAGACGTGCCTGTAGTAATTACCTGTAAAATTTATCTGCCCAGGCGAATGTGTTATGTAACCTACAGACAGAGTGCTTATTGAAAACTGCAGCTGGAGGATTGTTACTTTGCTTCTCCTGCACTGCCCTTCCAGTCTAAAGGGACCTCTCTGGCCCATCACGTCTTAAAAACTGAGAGTAGGATAGCTACAGGCTAATTTATTAATTAATGGGAAGACTTGAGTCTATGCGAGAGTCTAGGTCAGAGATTTAGTGTTCCCTTTTCCTTTCCATGGAATCTGTCCAACACTATAAATTGCCAAAATATTCACAGCTACTCTGATGGGGAGGAAAAAGCTTAGCAGCAAGGCAGCACTCAATCCCCCTTAGGGCACAGTGATCTGGCACTTGTCTTGCTCNGTAAACAAATATGTGCTGTCTGCTAAGAGCATCATGTACTTGTTCAGCATTAGACTTACAGACAGCTTTGTTCTTGGAGCAGTTCTTTTATTCATCATTGCATGAGAATTTGCAAACCTATTTTCTCAACATCAGTACTGATCCTGCTTTTGCTTTTCCATTTCTGATTTGTTGAATGTCGTTAATCTTGGCAGGATTCAATTGCTTGAAATAACCACATTGTGTATCCTGAAATGGCCTACTGTGAGGCTTCAAATTTGAGGGCTCTTAGAGCTGCAGCTTAATTTACATGATGCTGCTAGCATATTGAAAGTATTTATTTCTGTTTGTAAACATTCGTGCTTTGATGAATGGCAATCTATTGTCAACAATCCTGCACCTTCTTTCTATTTCTCTGCTTTCCCAACCACAGACAGGACTGATTTTACCCACACTGTGTGTGACTTTTTTCCTCTTTAAAAACATATGTTTTCTTCCATTCTGTTGAAATGGAGAAAACTTCTGCCACTGGGTGTGGGGATGTGGCAGTAGTACTATCCACTCGTAGACAAAATAAATGCAAACTCTCTTGAAAGCGCACCACAGCATGAGGCTCTCATATATGTCACTGTCCTTGGGAACCAAACCACTAGAAATAACAAGGGTTATGCTGAAGAGGTGCTGCAAGCATGTCCTTCCTGCAAACCACAGCCTGTGCTATGAGCTGGAGCTCCAGAGGGACCCCTCCCTTCCCACACTGTCCTGAATATTGAAACTTGAACTTGCTTGGACGAATTTCACCCTTTATGTGCTTGAACCTTTTCTTCTTGTGGTGATTTCTCCCCTCCCTGGAGGGAGAGGCAGTAAATCTACAGAAGATTTATGGCTTTCTGTCAGCTGAGGACAGCCTGATACACTGAAACCATCATGATCTCCTAGAAAACNGTTTCTTTCATTACGACATGAGAAAGATGAAAACTAAATTATTTTATGTAAGCAAATCCCTTTATGGAAGACTAGACTCTGTTACAAATGAAGAGAGGGCCAGTTCATTTTTTTTTCCCCAGAGCTTGCTGGACTGGAACAGCATCCTTAAACAGCCTTACAGTAATTTAAAAACTGAGACTGACTTAACTTTTTTAAAGAGACTTGCTACTTTCCTTTTCTGATAGTTAAATTTGGGTATGCAAAAAGACGTGCCTGTAATTACCTGTAAAATTTATCTGTCCAGGTGAATGTGTTATGTAACCTACAGACAGAGTGCTTATTGAAAACTGCAGCTGGAGGATTGTTACTTTGCTTCTCCTGCACTGCCCTTCCAGTCTAAAGGGACCTCTCTGGCCCATCACGTCTTAAAAACTGAGAGTAGGATAGCTACAGGCTAATTTATTAATTAATGGGAAGACTTGAGTCTATGCGAGAGTCTAGGTCAGAGATTTAGTGTTCCCTTTTCCTTTCCATGGAATCTGTCCAACACTATAAATTGCCAAAATATTCACAGCTACTCTGATGGGAAGGAAAAAGCTTAGCAGCAAGGCAGCACTCAATCCCCCTTAGGGCACAGTGATCTGGCACTTGTCTTGCTCCAAGGACTCTGTGGATCCAGCAGGTGAGCATCACAACCTTCATCTCAGACTCAGTGCCTCCCCAGGTCCTGCTGGCAGGGTTTCTGGCTCTGCTCTGCTTGTTATTAATTCCTGCTGTGCAGCAAAGGTGCAAGGAGAGCCTGCTCAAGTCCTGAGGGGGCAGGGAGAATAGCTAATGATCCCCTGTGCTAGAACTGACTGAGCATCACTCTGTGGGCTACAGATGCTGCACTGGGAACCTGGGGAATAAGGGGGTCCAAAAATGCCTGGGATCCAAGGGGATTCAAGGTGCAGATCTCTAATTGAGAGCTGTGGTCATCTCTGCTGAAGGGACATGATTGCTCAGCGCTTTGTGTCTTGGGGAACTTGCCAAGTTCTTGTTCATTATAGGGCAAACTTAATTTGGCACTACTGACTGCCAGAAGCCTGAAGTCACACTGAGGTTTAGTACTCTGTTTCCTGCAGCTAGTGTAAACAAATATGTGCTGTCTGCTAAGAGCATCATGTACTTGTTCAGCATTAGACTTACAGACAGCTTTGTTCTTGGAGCAGTTCTTTTATTCATCATTGCATGAGAATTTGCAAACCTATTTTCTCAACATCAGTACTGATCCTGCTTTTGCTTTTCCATCTCTGATTTGTTGAATGTCGTTAATCTTGGCAGGATTCAATTGCTTGAAATAACCACATTGTGTATCCTGAAATGGCCTACTGTGAGGCTTCAAATTTGAGGGCTCTTAGAGCTGCAGCTTAATTTACATGATGCTGCTAGCATATTGAAAGTATTTATTTCTGTTTGTAAACATTCGTGCTTTGATGAATGGCAATCTATTGTCAACAATCCTGCACCTTCTTTCTATTTCTCTGCTTTCCCAACCACAGACAGGACTGATTTTACCCACACTGTGTGTGACTTTTTTCCTCTTTAAAAACATATGTTTTCTTCCATTCTGTTGAAATGGAGAAAACTTCTGCCACTGGGTGTGGGGATGTGGCAGTAGTACTATCCACTCGTAGACAAAATAAATGCAAACTCTCTTGAAAGCGCACCACAGCATGAGGCTCTCATATATGTCACTGTCCTTGGGAACCAAACCACTAGAAATAACAAGGGTTATGCTGAAGAGGTGCTGCAAGCATGTCCTTCCTGCAAACCACAGCCTGTGCTATGAGCTGGAGCTCCAGAGGGACCCCTCCCTTCCCACACTGTCCTGAATATTGAAACTTGAACTTGCTTGGACGAATTTCACCCTTTATGTGCTTGAACCTTTTCTTCTTGTGGTGACTTCTCCCCTCCCTGGAGGGAGAGGCAGTAAATCTACAGAAGATTTATGGCTTTCTGTCAGCTGAGGACAGCCTGATACACTGAAACCA
>WBNQ01028223.1:0-36450 GCA_013401375.1 Spizella passerina | reverse complement strand
ACCTCTCTGGTCAGCCTGTTCCAATGTTCAGCACCCTCACTGTAAAAAATGTATTCCTTATATCTAGTCTGAATCCACCCTCTTTTGATTTAAAACCATTACTTCTTTTCCTGTTGCAATTGATCCTGCTAAAATTCTGTACCCATCTTTCTTATAAATCCTCTTTAAGTACTGGGGAATTAAGATCTCCCTGGAATGTTTTCTCTTCAGGGTAAACAGCCTCAACTGTCTCAGTCCTTCTACACAGGAGAGGTGCTCCAGCTCTCTGGTCATTTTTGTGGCCTCCTTTAGTCCAGCAAGCTGATGTCCTTCCTGTGCTGAGGACCGCAGAGCTGGATGCAACACTCCTGGTGGGATCTTGCCAGAGCAGAGGAGAGGGGCAGAATGCTCTCTCTCAACCCACTCAGTCTTTGGATTCAGCTGAGGATATAGTTGGGTCTCTGGGCTGTCAGTGAATGTTGTGAGTCACGTTCAGCTTTTCACCCAACAGCACCCCCAAGTCCTTCGTAGCAGGGCTGCTCTCAATCCCATCAACCCCCAGCTGTATTGAGCAACTGGGGTTGCTCCTACCCCCGTGTAGGACCCTGTTCTTGGACTGGTTCTGAGTAAAAAAATTCTGAGTATCCCATGGGCCACTTCTCAAGCTTGTCCAGGTCCCTCTGGATGACATCCCATCCTTCAGGTGTGCCAACAGCACTACTCAGCTTGGGGTCATCTGCAAATCTGCTGAGGGTGCACTCACCCCCATAGTATCACTGATGACAATATTATACAANGTCCCAGGTCAGGTCCGGAGCCGGTCCACTATCTTCAGGGGAGGGTAAGAGAGAGAGGGAACGAAAGAAAAGAAAAAAAACAGCGCAGGAAGCGGAAAGCATTAGAAAAACAGCTCTCAGCGAGGGCCAAGGCAGGAACAAGTAAGCAGCAGCGAAGCAAGCAAGCAGCAAGCAGCAGCCACACCAAGCCAAACAGCCAAAAGCGAAAGTGCCCCAGTCCCACTCACTCCTCCCTCCCCGCCCTGCCGCGGCAAGACCGCCGGGGGGGGGACAGAGAGAGAGAGAGAGAGAGAGAGAAAAGGCACAGCTGCCAGACACAACACACGATACTGGGATAAAGGTTGTCACCCCACGACACTACCAAACACTCCACTCATGAAATCTGTATCCATCCAGTCTGGAGTGCAGAATGTTGCATGGGACCATGTCAAAGACATTACAGAAATTCAAATAAACATCATCCATAGCTCTTCACTTGTCCACTCATGCAGACACTGCACTAATTCACTGCATTCTCACTGCAGCTCTGGTTTCCTCCTACCTCAGCGTCACCCATGAGCTCACTTGCACTGGTGACCATCAGGTCCCCTCTGTCAGGGCTGTCAATTACCTGTTTGAAGAAGTTATGCTCCGTGCCTTCCAGCATTCCCCTGGATTGCCTACAGCTCACCAGAGGTGGGGGGGGGAGTTGAAGTTCCTCAGCAGAACAAGGTCCTGTGAGCATGATGGCTCCCATAGCTAGAGCAAGAAGAATTTGTAGTCAATAGGCTCTAAGTGATCAGGAGGCCTGTAACAGGCACAATCCAAAAGGTTCCTTCCGTTACCTCATTTTCTGATTCCCACCCAAAAATTCTCAAGCTGTTTTTCAGAGGCAGCCCTTCACATTGCATTCATTTCTTATGCAAGGGCAACACACAGAGATCCCAGTCTGTCCCTTCTGAGCAGCCTGTAGCCATCAGTGGCCACACTTGTCATGAGATTCATGCCACCATCTTTCACAGATGGCAACTGGTTCATACCCTTTTAGCACCACAGGGACTTCCGGCTCCTCCTGTTTATTACCCATAACTGCACCCACTGGTGTAGGAGCACTTCAGCTGAGCTGTCATCTATGTAGCCTTTTTAGAGGAATGCTCTTTATTCTTTCTGAGATCTTTCACCAGCGATCACCTCTAGGCTTCTATTACCTCAGGAGCCCTTGAGTCATCCCTGTAAGACTATTATTTTCTATTATCTATGATATATCATGCACATCTTGGCAAATCTTTGCAATTAAGATGAGTTATACCTTAAAAACAAAAAACAGTCAAGTAGTTTTCTAAATGAAGAGGACTTCTGGCTGCTGCCTATGACCTAGCAATATTTACATCTAGATTCTTGAATTTTCCAGTCAGCAGCTTTGGAGTGCCCAGCAGATTAATTAGTTATGCAGAGGGCACAGATCCACTTTAGTGACACCCACCATCAATAAATATAAAATAAATATATAGTTTTCACATCTACCTTTAAATATCTGCCTTATCAATGAACAAAGTGAGTACCTACATGTAGCATTACCATCCCTGGGTGGGCAAGCATAGGTTGGATTTAAATCTACACAGGGACTTCACCTATCATGTTCCATCCTAAGCCGCAGACATCTCACTGTTCAGAAGCTGGGCTGTGTGGGGATCAGACCAATCAGCAGTTGAGACTGGGGTGTTTCAAATTCCCTATATGTTCTGGGTTTGGACAATTAAATGGGCTGTTTGTCACATGAAGCTTTGAGGTGTGTGTGTCATCCCTGTCTCTGACCACCAACCCCATGAAACACATGGCCCTAACATAATACCTAAGGAATTACATTGGAGTCCATTCATTTTAACTCTTGTCAGCTAACTCTGAAGCAATATCATCAAAGCCAATTAATCAACTGTATGGGTATTCCTCATTTAGGCAGCTTGATAAAAGGATGGACAGGATAGAGAGAGATGCACCACTTTTACCAAAAGAGATGCACTAAACAGTGACAATACCTGTTGTACTGCACTCAGGGGAGGTGTGTCACTGCCTTCCAAGGTAACATTGCCATAACAAAATCAGTGTGTCCTTGCCTTCTACCTCAGGCATCAGAATATAGGCACTTTAAGGTAAATGTTTCCTTTGAAGTCAGTGAAGGTACAAGGACACTGGATTGAGGAGAATCAGAGCCCTAAAAGGTTTGTGGTTGTATAAAATAGAAGAGAAATCCTGAAGTGGAACAAACAACTCAAAGAGAAGATTTCAGCTTACCCCTGTCTAGACCAAGATCATTGCCTTTCTGCATCTTTGTACCATTTCCCTGCTCAGAAATTCCTTGGAGCAACAGATTGAGCATTGGAAACAGGCATGACCAGAACAGAACATGAGGGTCTCCTGAACAAGATAATAAGCTTCAGCTAGCTTGGACCAAAGCTGCTTAAATAGCTTTCCATACTTTCCTTCTTCAGCTACCACTAACAGTAATACTTAAAAAAAAGGCATTGGCAGTGCTTCATTTTAGATACTTACCAGCCCTGTCTACCTGAATTCAGGTATGCCATGCACTACTGCATTGGTTCTGCTGTGGTGAGATGCTGGGTGCAGTCACCTGTCCTGCTGTTGCAGCTGCTTGCCTGAGGCCTTATGAATCCTAATTCCACTTTGGAATATGGACTTGCTGCCAAGTTTGCTACGATATGTCTCCCTTGGGGTCCTAAATGCATGTTGCCTGCAAGACTACCTCTTGTGATGCTCCTGCTGTCTGCCAACCTTGTCTCCCATTCTAGGTGCTGGCAGAGTCATTTTGGAAAGAGAAGTGTCAGGTTCTCAGCATATCAGTCGAGGATTTTGATGTTGTGTTATACACCTGATAGTCCCTTAGATTCTCACATGAGTTTCAAAACATTCCAGTGCTCCCGCTTTGGGTACGCAGTGGGATGAAAAGCCAGGATGTGACATGCCTGACTCATTGCTCACATCCAGGCAATGCTACAGGCAGACTACACTCCTGGTCCATACAGGTGGAATTGGAGTGAGCCCTAGGGGAGGGAGTCCTGTGCTCCTCAGAGTTGCAGTCATTGCAGAGCTTCTCACAAAACTCCCCAGTGCCCTGAATTCACCTTGTTCACTAAGCACTGCTGGGTGTTTCCTACAGAACAGAGCTGAGAGCTGTAAGCAGAAAATAGAGGGGAAGTTCCTTGTTGTTTTCAGCTAAATTTAAAAAAATTAAAGTACAAAGGGCTGGGAAATTTCTCCATTACTTGATTTATTCAAAGATCTGTGCATCTGGGTTATTTCTTATCCTGAATGAATGTAATGTATTTTGAAACATTTGTCTTTCCTTTACACCTTAAAGTAAGCAGCATCTGTTAAGGCACAGAGTAGTTTAAAATATACACCTGTGTTACTGGGGAAACAGGACTTAAATAGGAAAGAAAATAGCATAGCCTATAAAGAAAGACAAAGCTCTATACCTCCATTAACTTAGGCTGGTCCCTTAGTTTCAATATTATTAATTACACAAATTATTATAGCAGTTTATTGGCAACTGCTTCTCTTTTATTCTTTGAGTTCATTCATTCATTTGCAATTTCCCACTGGAGATCCAAAGTGTGACTTTGAATGCAAATAGTCACCATGGGCAGCTTCTGCAAACCAGAATCAAGTTATTCAAAGGAACTAGTGTCTTCGTTTTGATTTTCTTGTTCATCTCCTCCCTGGAAGAAAACTGGAAGACAATTAAAGTTTCATTTACATAACACCCAGTGCTAGGGTTCTGACTTGAGCACATTGGACAGAAAATAAAAGGGTTAATTTAGACCTCTAATCTATTGTTATAAGCCTAATTATTTTACATGTCTTCATTTCATTAATGAATTGCTGTTTTTTCCATGCATCTCCTTCCCCATTGCTTTTGTTTAAACCTCCTGGTGGGAAGGGATAGATTAATTTTGTTGTGCCTTAATGGAACTGTATGCTACATTAGATTTAACCATTTGGCATGCACTGCCAACATCACCATTATGCGTAATGAATTACTTTTTGTGAGTCCCAAACTAACATAGATCTTCAATGTTCCTCTGTAGATACTGCAACTACACAGCTGGCAAATATCATTACCTTGATCTTACATGGAAACCAAGAGCTTGACACAAGAAACCTTCGGAAATTTTTCCATTAAAAAATGGGAATTTCTTTTTGAAAATGCAGGTGCTTCCAAGAGAAGATGTGGAAAGCTCATTGAGCTTTTCTGTTATCTTCCATTAACTGTGTTTGATGTGTGTATGCATGTGGGTGTGTGCGTATCCTGGGCCTACAGCCACATGCAGACCCTCAAATGAGGCAGTGTGTGCTTTGTGTCAGGATCAGACAAACTTCCTGTCCTCTGAGCAGTCTGCCTGTGAGTATGGAGATTAACACTTGTCTCAGCTGCTGAAGCTTTTCACACGTGAACCCTCTGCCTCAGCAGTCAGTCAGAGGACCCTGACAGGATTTCTCTCGCACAGCTTACTGCCAGTGGAACAACACAGGGAGATAATTGATTGAACACGCACACCAAGCTTCTTTCTCCCAGTGTCCCATCATCTTTGGTTTCTTTGTTTGCTCTTCATCAGAGGTGCTCAGCCAGTTCATCAGCAGGACACCATATGCACCAATTCATGAGTCAGGCAGTTGGAGGCTCCTTTCACCGCTTCTGCAGTCACCCGGTTAAACCTTAGGACATGGGGATCCCAGATGCAATCTACTACAGCAGGGCCCTTTCCTAGGAGCACGATGGTTGAGTTTCCCAAAGAGAGGAGAATTAAACGTGGTCCATGCACCTGCTCTTGCACCTTGTTTCAGGACCAGTTAAAGTCTGGCTACTGTAGCTCAACCTAAATCACACCTGTCATCCCATCCACCAGGGACATCTCACAGTCAGGACAGTTACAAAGCTGTTTGTCCAGGAGTCACAGAAGTCATTCAAACCAAGAGACAAATGCGGCATACCCCAGCACGAGTCTAACAGCTGGTAATTGGTCAATGTGTGCTAAAAAGCCTCTACTGGCAATGCCTGCCTCTCTATCTGTTCACCTCCACACCACCCACTTTCAGCCCCCCTCGTACCCAGCTCTGAACACTCAACTCTCTCATTCACACGCCCCCTCTGAGCTCTCCTGTTTTAGCTGGACACAACAAAATTAACCCTGAAGCAACATTGAGCTCTCAGGTAGAGACACAGGACACCGAAACACTACCTTTATATCTTTGCCATGCCAGTATAGCTGTTATGAACACCACTCTGTGTGTTGAACTAAAAATGGTTTTCAGACAAAATCTGACATTAGGCAAAACAAAACACAGGGAAAGCCAGTTCTATGAACCTTTAACTGATCAGTGTTCAGAACTCATAAAAGAAAGCTAGGAATATTCTGGCATATTCTCTGCAATTTTTAATTACAGACACTGAAACTAATGAGTGCAGCGTTAGACTGCAAACAGGGACGCAGAGTACAAAACTAAATTTAACTTGTGGAGATCTACTCCTTTTTTGTTCAAATGTCCTTGAAAACTACAAATAAAGTGTTTCGCAACAGTCAGACAAGCCAAATACTTTTTTCAGCTGGCAAGGTTCTCTTCGAATAAATTCTCTGTTTGCCAATGGAAGGTGTTAATGACAAGGACTGTACATGAAGGGAATTAATGAACAAAATCCTCATTAAAGTTAGATTTATGTCTACATCATAAAGTTATATTTGTTTTAGGTCTGTGAAAGAAAAGAAAATTCTTGTCAATTCTGAGCATCTCAGCTGACACTCTCTACTTAAACTGGACTGCTCTGTCACTGGGGATTTGGAGATAAGTAATTTCAGGACCCTCAGTGCATTAATCGTGCTCAGGAACAAACAAGCAGCTGCCTGCTCTGTTTCCTAATCTGAAGAGAGGTCTGCTAACCTTCCCGCAGCTCCATATTGTTGTGTCTGATGCAATGACTGAGGAAGATAACCTATGCATTGGTGAGACTTTGCACCACAGTTGCAACTGCTGTAAACTTTATCTTCAGCCTTAAGGAGATGTTGGCAGCAGATGAAGAACAGTGAGATGTGAACTTCTGTGACCCCAGGGTTAGCAGAAGGGCTAGGCACAGCTCCTGCCTTGGCATCCCTTATCCACAGAGATGTAGAGGAAGTTGGTGAGCATGCAGTGAGCGCTGACTGGTTGCACAGATGTGACAGGATGCAGAGGTTTGAGTGCAAAATGCTGGTGCAACAGCCCACCTGAATGAACTTCTTAGCCTAAAATGCAGACATGATCAGGTTTTACTTCAAGGTATGGACTGTTGTTCTTCAGCAATAGCTTAATTTCCAAGGTGCATCTTTGAGAGTAATGGTATCAAAGCTTCCAGGAACACCCAAGATACTACCTGGAGGAGCACCTAGGTGTTCAGACTGCACACAGAGTAGTCCTGAGAGGCACAAAGAACATATGCTGCATCCTAGAGGTAATCAGCTCTAGGGGAGCCTAGAGTAGTGCTGAGTGTCAGGATACCTTGGTTATTCTCAGTCTGGTGATTAGATTTAGAGTTGCAGTTTGTGTAATTGGGAATTTCAATCTGGCATGCAGAGGGAGCTGACTTTAGATACATCACTTTGGAGACTGGAGTTCTCTTCCCGGGCAGAAGGATGAAAAGCCTAACTCAGTAATGACCATGGTGCCTTGTGGAAATATTAGCAACAGTCTTTGGAAGAGATACTCTTAAAAATTCTGGCGTTTGGCCCAATATTTCTTTCCTCTGTTTACAGAGTGCCTTAAACAGGGAAGTTTTTGTCTCACATTTTCTTTATCTGTAACAGGCACAGGAAGAAGTGTGACATATAACTTCCCATGAATTAAGAACCTTCTCTGTACTAAATAAAATGGAAAACGTAGCCCACCAACTCACTGAGATGAGATTGTCATTTTATGGATCTTGGACCTCCTTACAGCATTCATATCATTTAATCTAACTTGCTTCATGATGTGATATCAGTTATAGAGCAGCAAATCTCACACACAGGCCATGAGGAGGTTTTGGAGTGACTGATTGTTTACCTGCCTCATTGGTTTTTATAAAGCAGTTTCAGTAAGTTCATGAGTCCCATATTTCTGGTCAGGTGTTTTCAATGAGCATCAGCTTTTACCTTCTTACAGAAGGGTGAAATGAGAGCCACTGAGACAATGCCAATGAAATGCTGGTAGGACATGGCTGCAGGGGTTGGGCTCCTGCAGGCCTCACACAGAGACTTTTACCAGCATCACTACTTAGTTCCTGTCAACTGGAGGGACAGATTAGCAGAATCTAATGTCCAGGCAGTACAGGGTCTCTGAGTCAACTTCCCAAACCCCACCAGCTCTTCACTTGACCTTGACCCCAGTGCCAGTGTGCAGGTGACCTGGAGAGATTAGGTCTGCCTTGTTAAAAGTGTCAAGTTTGTGTTACCCACACAGTGTGACAGACCCAGAGCTGCCCCAGATCTGCCATTTCTCTTCTGCTGTAACTCAATCACCCCAAACTTATTATTGCACTGAACTATGGACCACCATCACATCTAGCTTCAATCCAAAGCCAGTAACGAGTGGAATGTGCTCACTCTATCTAGCTGTTCGTCATGCTGCTAATATACAAACAGATATTGAATTAAAGGATAAAGAGAGCCAGTAGTAAAATGCAGATGATGAATGACATTTTTGTAGTCTTCTAAGGTTCTCTAAGAACTGTCTTAGGATCATCCACCATATCCCAAATAGTTAGATTAAGGGAGACAGGGCGATCTCTGAACTTTGACTCTGGAAGTATGCAAACCAGTAGTAGTTTTACTTAATTTCCCTGGCACTACCTTTTTTTAACTCATGCTCATTGTTTTGGAAATTGGAAATAAAATATTTGTGGAGGCCCATGAGCCTACTGGGAAAGGGCAGCAGCAATGCCCTGGAAGGATGTGCCATAGTCCAGGCATCCCCCATAGATTAGGGTGAAACAGAAGGCTTCCCCCATGGTGCTCTGCAGCACTATGCTAATTTATCCCAGTTCTGTATTCCCCATTGGCCCATTGCCATCCCTATCCCTTTCACCCCTATATGGTCTGGTTCCAGAATATTCTGCACTCCGTTTTCCCATTGGTTAATGTAATACTGCCTGTCCACCCTGGCACTCCTTATTGGCTCCTGCGCTTTGTAGCGCCCATATGCCCTCACGTGATTGGCCTTGATGCTTTGCTCCACCTCCTCTTTCATATATTTATAGCCTGGACACTCCACTGTCCCTTGTCTTCTGTCCCTGGAGCCCTTCAGCACCAGACCCTAATAAACCCTTGCTGGAACCCCATATACAAGATCCTCCTGTGTCTGCCTGCCTGCTAGCTGTGGTGGGCTTGAGTGCCTGAGGTGTGATTGTCGTGTGCCTGCCCAAACGTTCTCCCTCCAAGGACGCTTGTGGGGAAGGGAGCAGCACAGACCACCTCACCTCACTACTACATGTGACCCTCAAAGGTGGGGCTCATCATTCTCGAGCCTCTGCAAGTGTCTCCTGTGGCTGTCGCCACTGGATTTTGAGTCCCATTTGGGTGACCACTTTCTGGAGGGAAGACTTCAATTTTGAGAAGGCCTTCTCAAAGGAGTGATGAACAACCCTCCTCCAGCGAGGATCCGTTGTGCAGACAGGACTCCCACAGGATCTTTAGTTGACCCACCAGTTGGTAAGTGCTGTGTCGGTTATCCTTTCATTTTTCCTTTTAAATTTTGTGGGTGGAAGACTGCAAGAATGCGAGACCATTCTGCAATGGGACTTCTACCTCCAAGTTAAAGCTGTCATTGTTTCTCAGGGAGTTCATCAAGGGGAAAGTTAAAGGCTTTTGTTCATTTTATTTTTACTTATTTACAAAGGAATCAGTTATGTCACTTCAGGTTTGGGACAGGGTTGGGGTGAAGTGATATCTTTTGCAAACAGAGGGAAATTATAAGGTGAGGAAGTTTTATCCACTTTTTCACTAATTTATGATTCTGTTAAAGCTATTGGGGAAAGTTCAGGAAAAGTTGTTGGTTCCACACCCTAGTTATCTTCCCAGCTGCTGCCTTCCTCCCCCCATGTTCCTAACTCCTTGTCCTCTCAGAGAAGGTCAGGAGATGGAAACAGCCAAGAGGTGCAGGAGAGCCACCTGTTCTGCCATCTCCTGTCCTCCTTTGTCCCCTCCTCAGGATGGCACTGATCATGCCATCCTGAGAACTAACCTGACCCTATTCCCTACATCCTCATACCCAGCACTCTCATCTGCATGTATAGGCCAAAATGGCACCCAGGACCCTTCTCCATGGTTCCTGCTCCTCCACCATTGGGCTCCTCCCCAGTAAGGCATTCCCTTCCACCTACCATGTCAATGGTGGCTCCTGCATCAGGAGCTCCCCTTCTTACCAATACAACCCCTTCTGGCTCAGGCTCTCCCTCTCCCCTTCTGGTATCCACCTCTTCCACCTGAGGTCGCACCCCTACTAGCCATGACACTTCCAGCTCCCATGACACCGGGACTGAAGTGGACATGATGGCAACCAGAAGGCAGCCATCTTGGCTGCCAGAGGCCCATGACACTGGGCCTCACTGGTTCACCAGAAGCACCGTGCCCTTGCCGAGACTTCTTCCTCCCTGTCAGGGTAGGACAGTGACTCCTCAGATTCTAACACCAGTCTGGGGATCACTGGGCAAGGTGCAGAAGCAGGCCACTCTGGAGGGGAACTGGAAGACTGCAGAGAGGATAGATCCTGGCAGCCCCTGTTAAATTCTCAAGAGGGCGGAAGCCCCGGGGGGAATCTCTGCCTTACAGGGAGATAAAAGAACTCTGTAAGGCATGTAGGGATTATAGAAGGGGGTTCCCCTGTTTTAAAAATCTTTTGTGAGTTACATTTGAAGCACATGTCCTCACCCCACATGATCCGAGACACATTGTTTGTCCTCCTTTCACCTACTCAACTCCTCCTTTGCAAGGCAACCTGGAAAAAACAACTTAAAAAATTCCTAAAGCTCTGTAAGGGACAAGAGGATCAACCTCGAAGACTTTCAATGGACTCATTTTGTAGCAAAGGTGATTATAAAAAGCCCGAGGAGCAGGCCCAAGATATCCTGAGGCCTGTCCTCGAGGACATTAAAAACGCCACACTTAATGCTTTACTAAAAACCCCAGATGGCACCACCCCACAGCAAAGCGTTGCTACTATCCATCAAGGCCCAGAAGAAAACTACATCCAGTCTTGAGGTGGTAGAAAAGTATTGACAGACAAGCTGATTGTGAGGAGGTGACAGAGGAGCTTTTGCAGAAATTGACCATCTCCGATGCCAACACAGAATGCCAAAAGACCCTAAGAACCTAAGAACACTCCCTCTCAACCCTGAACTTAAGACTGAATAAATGATAGAGGCTTGTGCTAAAGGTATGTCTGTTGAAAGTGGCCTTGGTGGTAAGCAAAGGGGTGGTGGAGGTGTTTGTGTTGGCCCAGGTAAAACCATTCAACAAGGACAACATTCACTGTTATAACTGTGGAGAACTAGGTCATTTTGAAGTTGAATACCACCAAGTATTTCTAAAGAGACACCCTTCCACCTCTTGTCCCTCCTCTGCTTGCCTAGAGTGCAGAGAATATTTTAAACCTTTTTCCTAGTTCCAATGCCACCAGCAGGTCCAGCATCATCCCAGCCACCAGCCGTGTCCAGGGAAACTCCTGGCCAAATGCAGGACAGCCAAGCACAATGACACCAAATATCAAGCCGTTCTATCCCACGCTCCCCACCATCCCAAAAGGCATGTGTGCCTAGAGATGTCACCTGATGACATCGACCATGAAGGCCACTAAATCTCCAAAGCCTACCAACTCACCCAGGTGGGGACCCAATGTGCACTGGTGAGCCTCCAGCCCATCCAAATTAATGATAAAGGTGTTTACCAAATACCAAAAGGTAAACGCAGGTCTGCTGATGGACTCCCAGGATGTTTTAATCATCTATCACTCTCTTTATGGACCTGACACTCCACAGGTTCTTCCAGAAGTTCAGACAGTGGGGCCAATGGACGAAATTACCATCAGAGTCATGTGCATAGACCCACCCTGGTTTCTACAGAAAGGCACCACCATCGCCCAGGCCTTTCTACTTCCAGCCACACCAAGACTATCACAAAAAAACCCAGCGGCATTCTGAACAAAAATTGTGGGACATAACAAGCTGACCCTTGAATGTTGCCTATTAAATAAGGGAGACAAGATCTACCTTCCAGGGATGGTAGACACAGAGCAGACATCACCTTAATCACCTGCTTTGAGTGGTTGCTGAACTGGAAGTTAAATTAGGATAACTTCTAAATAAATAGAAGTAACAGATATAACTATAACAGAAAAATCTTCTCCCAAAAGAGATAAAATTTGGTTCTGGCTTTCATCATTGGTTGTGACATAACTTCGGGGCCTGTAGTAATGGTTTTAGTCATTTGATTAGATAGGAATACACATTCTAGAATTAGCAAAGAGTCTGGTAACTTTTGGCCCCATTGGAAAATTAAGCCATGAAGGTGTGGACTTTCCCCTAGCAACGTGAACAAATAGGGTAAATCTTGGTTACATCTGTGTGCTTGGTGGGTTTGCAAAGCTGTGGACACTCTATTTAGGGCTGTTGTTGCTTCCTGACTTAGTTTTCTGGGGGAGTTCAGGTCCGTAACTCCTCTCAACAAATCAAACAATGGAGCCAAGTCCTGGTTGGTTATTCCAAGGACAGTTTGAATCCAACTGACAGACCCAATGAGTTTTTGGAGCTCACGCAGTGCCATTGGGTTTTCCTGCAGTTGGGTGGTCTGCAGGATAACGGCATGCTCAGTGAGTCTGTATCTAAGTATTTTCAAGGGGGAGATTGCTGTATTTTGTCTTCAGCTATAGATAGTCCAGCTTTACGTATCCCTTCAATTTCTTCAGCAACAACAATCTGTAAGGCTGTATTGTCTTTGGTGGCTATTAAAATATCATCCATGTAATGAAATATGATAGACTAGGGGAACTTCTCACTAATAAGTGATAAGATTCTGGCCACATACCATTGGCATATAGGCAGGGAGTTCTTCATGCCTTGCAAGAACACAGTCCAATGGAATCTTTCCAAGGGCGACTGTCTGTCAATTGAAGGTACTGAAAAAGCAAACCATGGTGCATCCTCTGGGTGAAGTGGGATACTAAAAAAACAGTCTTTGATACCAATAATCATTAATGACCAGTCTACTGGAATCATGCTGGGTGATGGTAACCCCAGTTGTAATGGTCCCATTTCTTCAATTACTTCATTAACTTCTCTTATATGTTGCAATAGCCTCCATTTTTCACCAAGGGGCTTTTTGATAACAAATTTTTGAGTATTCCAAGGGCTGTTTGTGGGGATAATGTGTCCTTTGTTCAATTGCTCTTGAATTAGAGTCTCTAGTACAGCTAATTTGTTTTCTGGGAGGGGCCACTGATCAACCCAGATGGGCTTCTCTGATAACCAGTTAAGTTTTAGGGTGCTGCGCTTGTCAGTGGCCCTCATTAAAAATTTGTTTCCAGCCTGAGACTCCATTGAGACAAAAAGTGTCTTCCCTAGACAATTATTTTTTTCTTTTTTGGCTATAAATGGCTTTACAGTGGCCACTTGATCTTCCGGCCCCTTAAAAGTGACAGGATGGAGGCTACATATGGTGATGCTGTGTTGTCAAATTCCAAATAATGAATCCAAGGAAGGGACAAAAGTCCATTCTGGAGGCCAGCAAATTTCTGATATTACAGTTATGTCTGCCCCTGTGTTGATGAGAGGGTCTCCAGGCTAGGGTACCCCCAGGTCAGCTGAGGTTTTCCTTGCATGATGTGTCGGGTCCACACAATGCACAGACCTCCGCAAGTCTCATTATTAATTTCTTCATCAGCATCAGGAAGGAGAAAGGCCTGGGCAAAATCTAAACCTTTAGGTATGAAACAAGGGGTGTTAGGACATATGGTCAAAATACTAATTTCCTGACTGGATGTAACTGATGAGACTGTAGGTAACACATAAAATCATTCCGCAGCTCGTTTGTCCACACCTACAATTGCAAAGTCTTGCAACCGCTGTTCTGGGCCAAGGCACCCTGTAGAAACTGTGTGGTGTGTAACCTCAGCGATCATTACAGGCTGGGAAGTTGACAGCTCTAGTCTGGTACTTGAAGACATTGAAAATGGGAGTTCACTGATGATATGCTGCAGTTCTGCACTTGATGGTGTCCAGTGCTGCTCACCAAGGTTACCTTGTGTCATTGCACGCCACTGTTACACATTTCACTGGCAGTTTCCTGGCCGGCAATGACATTGCCTTTGGACTTGATAAGATTGGTTGGTATTTTGATTGCCTTTATTGCAGTTACAGTGTCCTTGACCATTGCCCCTTTTTGGTTTTTTGCAGCTCTTTTTCCTAGTGGCCTTTTCGACCACAGTTAAAACACTGTCCATTTGGTCCAGTTTTCTGATTTTATTGCCTTTGAGGCTTTTGTTGAGAATTGTTTAATGCATTGGCCAACACTTGGGCTTGAATTTTAGCCATATGTTCTGCAGTGGTTATTTTATTACAGGCTTCAACTATTTGAAGAATGGTAGATTCTGGTTGGGAAGGTTGCATTCTGAACTGGCATTTACAACAGCCAATTGTTTGAATAGTCTTTTCTTCTCTGGATCACCAGTTACTTGTTTTTGGGAGCTTTGAGTCAGTCTAGAAAAGTCATATAGGGTTCAGTAGGCCCTTACTGGATATCAGCATAATTCTGATGAGGTTTATTTGCTTCTAGGATTTGTATCAGTGCCTTCCTAGCTGCGTCCCCAGTTTCCTTGAGGACGGGCATAGGAAGGACTGTGGCTTGCTGGGCAGGGTCTGTGTGAGCCCCCTCACCCGCCAACTGGTCCATGGTAACCTGCATCCTTACTAGGTCATTGGCATAATCTTGTAATAATTTAGTTAATAGGTGCTTCCATCCCAATTCCCACAGTGATTACTCAGTGGGTGTTAATAGTGAGATCATTAAGTACCGTGCATTGTGGGGTGTAAAAGTGTGGGCTGAGAAGGTCGCCACAATCAGGATAGAGAAGTATGGTGAGCTTCTCCCATATTCTGAAGCTGCTTTACTTAATTCTTTGATTTTGTGGAATTACAGAGTTTCCCAGTGTGGATTTCCCATCCTGTTGCACCGGACTGGCATTACTTCCAATTTGTTTGCCAGTTCCCAATCCCTCATTTGCATTGCTTTTTTTTTTTTTTCCCCAGGCCTCTTTTTTAAAATTCTGGCCAGTGGATACCTTCCTATGATGAGGAGGAGGAGGAGAAGGATTTGGAGGGATCACCTTTAACTATATACACCTTCTTGTACTTGTGGTCTCATGTCAGGCTGGACTCGTGCCAGGCCAAGGTGACACGGGCTCTGCCATTCTGGGGGAGGGCCCTTCCAGAACCCAGCTGGTTGTGGTTCCAGCCTCTGGAAAAGGGGAGAGGCTATTAGATGAGTTTTTGGCATTGGCAGGGGTAGTTGTTTCCTTGGAGCACTGGGCATGTCTTGAAATGGAGTAGGCAGGACAGTAGGAGGTGCTTGGGGTGCAGTTCCCAGCAATTCAGGGCATCGACCAAAGGTGTTAAAATGATCTTCAAAATGGCTGTAATTTTTAAAAGTGCAGTTGCTGGCATTACAGCTAGTCATGTTCACAATGGAGGTGGACCGCTTCGTATTAGTAAAGTCAAAAGGATAAGGGAAACATGAGGGAACTGGTGGGACAGTGTGGGGGAGGTCTGAGATGGATAGGTGATAACAGGGCAGCAGGGTCACCAGCTGAGCTGCATAACTCCCTGGACCATCTATGGGCACAGGCTTCTGCCATCTCAGCCCTGAATCTGTCCTTAGAGTAGGCAGAATGGGAAAGCTTGAAGGAAAAGGGTTTGTGGGCTTCCCTGGGCTGATCCAAATTAGACTTCTAATTTGCCCTGTGTCAAATAACTTTTCTCTCATTTCTTTCTCCTTTTGCTTCATCTTTATAATGTTGAATGTAATTTTTAAGATGGGAATCAATTTCTGGGCAGAGTGTTCTTGAATTATAAATCTTATTCCCTATCAAGTCCCAAAAGTCCAGTGAATTTATCTTGAACTCAGCAATATCTGTAAAACTTCTACAGATCCAGGAAATTAAAGAATTAAGTTACCTCTTAAATTTTTTGTCCTGGTGTGCCAATTTTAACTTAAAACTCTGTTAAATGTCTATCTGTGCTACAGTCGACATCCTCACATCCATTTTAAAAACTTAATTTAGAACACCAGGTGAGGGAAACCAAATGGGACAGATGTCTGCCCTTCTCTTACCTTCTCCTCAAAGACAGGCAATAAGGCAGCATCCTCCTTGCTCCTCATCTGGTGAAGTTCTTCCAGGCTTCACCCTGTTGCCAGCACACACAAGAAGGGCAAGGTCCTACAACCCACTCCTGGAAGCAGGGTGAGTTCCTGACAGGTGTCCTGAATGTCAGAAGTCCCTGTTCAGGCACCAGATGTTGCAATCCGGTCCAGGCCTGGATAGCTTTGGACCTGTAAGCAACTACGTCAGGAACCTGATTAGGCGACTTTGAGGAGAGAGACACATGTCCAGACTAGTGGCTTGCAAACAAAACACTTCAATAACTGTAAAACAATGAACTGAAAGGTGAACAAACTACATGGGAGCACACCAGGAAAGACTAGCTGAAGCCTGGGGTCCAGGGTAAAGCAGGTTAGGATTTAGGGCAGAGTCAAAGTAGGATGTGAGGGCGAGCTCCAATAGGAAAGGATATGAAAAACAATGCAGGGATACATTGACCAATCAAGGGTAATGAGGTAACTGTGAACAAATCAACTGGGGGAGAACACAGAACTTTCTAGCACAAATCTGCATATAACAACTGGGGAATTCTAGGACTGGCCTTTTTGTCTCAATGTGAGTTTGAGAGTGTCNTTAAAATTCTGGCCAGTGGATACCTTCCTATGATGAGGAGGAGGAGGAGAAGGATTTGGAGGGATCACCTTTAACTATATACACCTTCTTGTACTTGTGGTCTCATGTCAGGCTGGACTCGTGCCAGGCCAAGGTGACACGGGCTCTGCCATTCTGGGGGAGGGCCCTTCCAGAACCCAGCTGGTTGTGGTTCCAGCCTCTGGAAAAGGGGAGAGGCTATTAGATGAGTTTTTGGCATTGGCAGGGGTAGTTGTTTCCTTGGAGCACTGGGCATGTCTTGAAATGGAGTAGGCAGGACAGTAGGAGGTGCTTGGGGTGCAGTTCCCAGCAATTCAGGGCATCGACCAAAGGTGTTAAAATGATCTTCAAAATGGCTGTAATTTTTAAAAGTGCAGTTGCTGGCATTACAGCTAGTCATGTTCACAATGGAGGTGGACCGCTTCGTATTAGTAAAGTCAAAAGGATAAGGGAAACATGAGGGAACTGGTGGGACAGTGTGGGGGAGGTCTGAGATGGATAGGTGATAACAGGGCAGCAGGGTCACCAGCTGAGCTGCATAACTCCCTGGACCATCTATGGGCACAGGCTTCTGCCATCTCAGCCCTGAATCTGTCCTTAGAGTAGGCAGAATGGGAAAGCTTGAAGGAAAAGGGTTTGTGGGCTTCCCTGGGCTGATCCAAATTAGACTTCTAATTTGCCCTGTGTCAAATAACTTTTCTCTCATTTCTTTCTCCTTTTGCTTCATCTTTATAATGTTGAATGTAATTTTTAAGATGGGAATCAATTTCTGGGCAGAGTGTTCTTGAATTATAAATCTTATTCCCTATCAAGTCCCAAAAGTCCAGTGAATTTATCTTGAACTCAGCAATATCTGTAAAACTTCTACAGATCCAGGAAATTAAAGAATTAAGTTACCTCTTAAATTTTTTGTCCTGGTGTGCCAATTTTAACTTAAAACTCTGTTAAATGTCTATCTGTGCTACAGTCGACATCCTCACATCCATTTTAAAAACTTAATTTAGAACACCAGGTGAGGGAAACCAAATGGGACAGATGTCTGCCCTTCTCTTACCTTCTCCTCAAAGACAGGCAATAAGGCAGCATCCTCCTTGCTCCTCATCTGGTGAAGTTCTTCCAGGCTTCACCCTGTTGCCAGCACACACAAGAAGGGCAAGGTCCTACAACCCACTCCTGGAAGCAGGGTGAGTTCCTGACAGGTGTCCTGAATGTCAGAAGTCCCTGTTCAGGCACCAGATGTTGCAATCCGGTCCAGGCCTGGATAGCTTTGGACCTGTAAGCAACTACGTCAGGAACCTGATTAGGCGACTTTGAGGAGAGAGACACATGTCCAGACTAGTGGCTTGCAAACAAAACACTTCAATAACTGTAAAACAATGAACTGAAAGGTGAACAAACTACATGGGAGCACACCAGGAAAGACTAGCTGAAGCCTGGGGTCCAGGGTAAAGCAGGTTAGGATTTAGGGCAGAGTCAAAGTAGGATGTGAGGGCGAGCTCCAATAGGAAAGGATATGAAAAACAATGCAGGGATACATTGACCAATCAAGGGTAATGAGGTAACTGTGAACAAATCAACTGGGGGAGAACACAGAACTTTCTAGCACAAATCTGCATATAACAACTGGGGAATTCTAGGACTGGCCTTTTTGTCTCAATGTGAGTTTGAGGGCTTCTCCCATGGCCTTATTTTCAGCTCATCTTCTTCATCTTGGGCTGAGTCAATCCCAACATCCTACACAACAGACATCAAGACGAGAGGAAAGAGAAAAAAAAGAGCTCTGGCCCAGTTTGCTGCAGGTTCTAGATGTTTCCATGCACCCCATAGAGCTCCTCAGCATTTCCTGCTCTGATGTGGCTTTCCACACCTGAGTAAGAAGCATTTTGTATATATGTTATTCCAAACATGTCCCTTAGCCAACTGTGCTGTTGTAAATTCCATTCCATAATGGTCCCTTTAGGCTCTCACAACTTACCAACACCACAGAAATCCCAGCAGGCAAAAAGGTGAGCACAACCATGATTGCTCTAATTTCTTCTATATTTCTTGCATGTTTCTTGGAGCTATATCATTGCTGTACTGCATTAATAGTGTGATGGTAACCTCTGTTTCTGGTTCACCTGGAGTCAGGCAATATGTATATGCACATCCTATATGATTTTTCTTATTGCTAAATAATAATATTTCAGGCGTGTTAAATTTTCTTTTTTTTTTTTTTTTACTAAGCATATATGGGAGATTCAAAGAAAAATCCTGAACAATTCTCTCACATTTTAAACACAAAGAAAAAAATATTATTAAACATAAATGATAAATCAGCTTTTTGTCTGAAATTAAATGTTTGCTAATAAGCTGGATTTTTTTCCTGTGGTTCAAGTAATTTACTATTATTTTTCAAATTACTGGGTTCACCCTGCGATGATATGCTTATTTTCTATACTCTCAAGGCATTTATTGCAAGAAAGAAATTTGATTTTACTGCTGAATTACAGATACCAGACTGGAGAAATTTGGGGCTGTATTTCTTTGGCCATGTAAATAGCTTTTAGACAGCCATTTCAGAGTTTTACTTGCAAGTAATGGAAATGTCTAATGCATACTTGTCATTTCACAGTCAATGCAATAGTGCCCACTCACAATTTAGTTGTTTTGGATTACCCAATCCAAGAAAAATGTAGGAACTTTTTATGGCCCCAGATTCCCTCAGGGTATTATAGTCATTGAGCTTCTATTTTCTCTGTGCAGTGTGTGAAATGATTTGTACAAAGTTTGTACAAGTTGGAACATTCTAAAATGTTGTATTAAATAGTTTCATATTTGCAATTATTTATTAATTATGAAGCCAGCATTTAAAGCATATATATGAGATTAAGAATCAAAATGGTTATAAGTCATGAGCTTTTCTGATGTGGCAAAGAACAGCAATCATTTAGGTGAGACACTTGCTGGATGGATGAAAAAGCTCCCATTAGCTTTAATGTGGAAGTGACCCAACTCGTTTACAATAGAGTTTGTTTTCCTTTGATTCTGTGATTTAACTAATTTTTCTTCCATGCCATTATAGGATAACTACCCCCCCACCCCGCTCAAATGATTTCTCTCCACATCTATGCAATGCCATTGATGCAAACCTTCATTGAAAGTTGTTTTGAAAATGGTATCCATTAACTTACAATTTAAATGGCTTTTAGAGTTTTATTAGAAGTTTTGAAGTTTTTCCTGTATTTACCCCAGAAGTTTTTACATGTTCCTCAGGAGAAGCATGGTACATACTAGACTGGCCCTCAGTAACAATATTGACTTACCTCTCAAAATAATTTTCCCTCCATCTGGCATGGGATGAAAACTGTTGTTTTACATATTTGTCTATACTGATGAAATGAATGAAAGATAGACTTTTGAGTATTCTAATTTCCTTCTCGTGGGCCCATTTCTTTCTTTCAGTTCATAATCAATATAATTTTTTTACCAGTCAGGACATGACATGACTGTCATTGTCAGAACCTGCTTTTATATTAATGTCCAAAGTGTAACCTAATACTTACGCACTTTCTGTCTTTTGCCATCCAGTGAGAGTTTCTCCTACCCATGGGTAGTTTTATTGCTGACTGTGTTTTATTGCAGGATGTAGTACACAATTTCTGCTGCATTTCTGCTTAGTGTCTCACAGGAGGAGACCGCATTCTTGTGATGCAGGATAGGTGCTACATGCCATGGGGCTGCAGAGGTGGGGTAATTTCACCCATTATCCTAAACCCTGGCATTGCCATCCAAGCACTTGCTTCCCCATAGCCATGGGTATGCCACAAACCTTCCAGTGAAGTCTTTTACTGCAGAGCTGCTCTGCGGAAGCCACACAGTAGTCAGCAGTGGATTGCCTGGGCAGAGGCGCTGCAAAGAAGGATGTGCCCTCACTGACTGCCTGCATGGTTGGCTGGTGCTCAGTGGAGCCAGCAGTCAACAGACATTGGCAGAGAAAAGTTGGAAGTATAAGGACAGGCAGAGAGAACATTCCATTCTGAACAGTGAATGAGAATAGCAAGATAGTAAGTAGAGGAAAGAGACAATTTCTGCTATAGCCTTAGGTAGCCAATCTGTTGGAAGGAGGATTTTCCTGAGTCACTGCAGCACAGGATTAGGCTATCTGGATTGAACAGGCTGGTTTTCACATTTTCAACTGATGCATTAACAGTGGTGGCACGACAAAAGAAAGCTTGCAACCTGATGCTGAACAGTGAAAGCATGTAGTGAAATTGACCATTTCATGCAGCAGAAGCAGCTGAGAGTTCAGTGAACATGGGCGCTAAATCCTGAGTTTTGGTGGAATATGTTTGTGTGTGTGTGGACTGCTGGCACAGAGAGAAGAAATGCTCCAACACTCCATGCTCAGCTGTCTGGAAGGACCTGAGTCAGACTTAAGCTATGATCCAGCACACAAATGCAAAGCTACTAACGTCAAAATTAAATGGTGGATGGCACCTTTGGGGACAGAGGGAAGGTTATGGAGTGCAGGATGGGTGGAGGGAAAAGCCAGGAATGCAAGCAAGAGAAAGAGCAGAGAGGAGATAAAGAGCTTAAGATCCTGTTCCTTAAAAACACAGCCTTTCACTCCCTTCTGTGCTTATCTGATGGCAAAGTCTTTTTGGGGCTTTAATTGTGCTTGAGATAGGTAAATGTGCTAAGTCCTTAGAGTGGCTGATAGCAACATAGGTCATGAAATTCTTCCAGAAACAGTAGAATATTACACAGAAAGTGCTAGGTAAAATCCTGTGGAGACCAAGCAGGGATTTGGTTAGTGCTGCAGCTTGGCAGTCAACCCCAAAGGATAGTGCAGAATCAGCCACAGTTGGCTATTTGGACATATGTACACATTATGGAAAAAAAGGGGTTTTACCATCAGATTCCTTTTCGGGTCAAATACCCTCATTTTAAATTATCTTTAGCAGCAAATGCAGTCAGCTTAAGACAACATTGACTAAACAGGATTATTTTTCTTTTAACTTCCAGCCTCTCCAGGCTGACACAGAGGAATAGGAAAGAAATTCGGGGAGGGGGTTTTGGGGGGATGTTCTCTGATCCTTTCTTTTCCTTTTGTTACATAACCCCTAAGTGATGTGTTTTGGTATTTTCAGCTATTAATTCCTAAGACTGATTCCATGGTAAATTTGCATAATCAGAGGACATGTTTCCTTTTTCGTTGCTCAGAGTTAGGGGGAAAAAAGACCCAAACTGGGAACTGTTTCACTGTGGCAAAACAGAGACAAGGAAGCTAACTACTTCTACAACATCTTCTTTAACTGCTAAATTGTTGACAAGAACAGAAAATGAAAAGTAACACCTTTAAAAAAATATTCCCTTGATATGTTAAAATAATAGGAACTATAATTTTCTGAGCTGTGTATAGTCACATGCGCAGAAAAGCAATAGTTCTCTGTATTAATTTTTAAACCTTTCTCTAGTCAAGGTGCTATTTTTCAGGATGTATCTTTTTTCAAAAGGAAAATGTGGGGAAAGAGGGAAGTAGAGTCACTAGGGGCCAAATAATATTTCCATAAAATTAATGGAAGTTTTTCCATTGTCTTCAGTGGAAGAAACACAGTGAAAATCAAGACCTAGTAAATTTACCTTCTGTAACTGCTGAGAAAATCAAGCATGACATATGGTTGGTGAATAGGATGCTGTTTGCCCCTAAGTCCATTCAAGTGACAAAGTTTCTTTCATTTCAAATAAGTATTTCAAAACAGTAGACAATAATCTTCTGATCATTTACCCCTCCATCTATAATGGCATCCCCCAGTTGAAAGAGAACTGACATAAGTTTTGGGCAAAACCTAAGTTTCCTGAATTCAAGTTCTTTGGAGCGATATGATGGAGAAAAATTATGTTTTCCCAGTAAGATTTTCTATAAAATAGTTTGTTTATTTGCACTGTAATCGCCTGATCTTGTAATAGTATGCCTAGCAATAGGACCTAAATCTCAACAGAAAAAACAAAAAAAGACAAAAGAAAACAACAACAAAATGTTGAAACCACTCTTTCACCTGAAGCTCAGCTGGATGTAATTGTGTCAGGGCTTCTCAAGTCTAGAGCTGCTTCAGAGACACAGCTGTGGTGAAGACTGCCCCACACAGCCCACTCCTCTCCCAGTCCAGCCTTGCCAGCTGAGTTGTGGGTCACAGCAACAACACCATCCACATACCTCCTGCAGTAGTTTTGATGCAAGCATGTTAGAGACAGGCTACTGAGGCAACCAGCTTTGATGCTATAAAAAAATTTGTCAACAAAATTGTTGACTCAGTTCTATTTAAAAACCATCAGTGCCACAGCAGACATCGCAGCAGCTAGTAGTGTACAAGGTAAACCAGACAAGACAAGTGATGTCCTATACCCAGACTTCTGTAAGGCCTTCAACAAGACATCCTTATGTCAAAATTGAGAGACATGGATTTGAAGGATGGACTGTTCAGTGGGTCAGGAATTGGCTGTATGAGTGCAGCCAGAGAGTGGCAGCCAATGGCTCTATGTCCAGATGCAGCCAGTGATGAGTGGTGTCCCTCAGGGCTGTCCTGAGACTTTGGCTCCTCGGTACCTTCATCAGTGACAGAGGCAGTGGCACCGAGTGCACCCTCAGTACATCTGCAGTGACAGGAGGCTGAGCAGTGCAGGTGGCACTGCAGAAAGATAGGATGGACATCCAGGGGCATCAGGACAGCCTTGAGGAGTGGGCCCATGAGAAACTCAAAGTTCCAAGGCCAAGGGCAAGGTTCTGTGCCTGGGCTGAGGCAATACCAGACATGAGTGCAGCTGAAGTGGTGCATTTCAGTAAGTCCCAGAGACCAACCTGTGCTTTCAGGGCCCAGAGCATGCTTGTTGAAAGAGCTGACAAAGGAGGCAAGAGACAGGTCTTTGTTTGGAGAGGAAAAACCCATTTACTGGCACAAAGACGATCCAGCAACAGAAACACTGCAGACTGGAGGACACAGGGTTAAATATAGGGAGAAAGGGGCGTCTCTGAGGGTCAAGGGCCAATGGAAACAGGGAAAAATAGTGCAGAGGAGGGGCAGCAGACTAGGGGAACAAATGGGATAACAGGGGTGGAACACTGATGGTGGCAAACTGGGGCCGATAGGGATCAAGAGAAGGGAGAACATTCTAGGAGGATACAAGTATGGTAAAAGAGGCTGGACCACGGTGAGCTTAACTGCATAAACCAATAGAACTTAAAACATTAACATGTGCCTACAGAGGCTTATGGGAGGGAGGCTCTTCTTACCCTAATCTTAGAGAGGTGTTCTCCTTGCTTGTTTGTGCCTCTCCCAAATCGAGGTGTTACAGCCCCAATGGCAGGCCCCTGAGACTCCACATGCAGCCTACAGCCTGGAGAGGAGCTCATTAGGAGCAGCCCTCCAGAGAGCCACCTGGGAAGACTGAACATGAGAGGCTGGACATGACCCAGCCATGGGCACTGCCAGCCCAGACAGCCACACGTGTCCTGGGCTGCATCCAGAGCAGGGTGGGCAGCAGGGCAGGGAGGGGATTCTGCCCCTCTGCTCTGCTCTGCTGAGACCCCACCTGCAGGGCTGCATCAGCTCTGGGGGCACAGCGCAGGAAGGACAGGAAACTGTTGAAACAGGTCCACAAAAATGATCAGAGAGCTGGAACACCTCTGCTGTGAAGTCACACTGAAAACGTTGGGGTTGTTCTACATGAAGAAGAGAAGTCTTCATGAAAATCTCTGCAGCCTTCCAGTACTTGAAAGGAGTTTATAAAATATGGGCAGAGTAACTTTTTAAGTGAGCAGATAGTAACAGGACAGGGGGTAAGGCTTTACACTAAAAGAAGACAGATTTAGATTAGGTGGTAGGAAAGACTTTTTTATTGTGAAGGTGGTGACACATTGGAACAGGTTGACCAGAAGTGTGGACACACCATCCCTGAAGCATTGAAGGCCATGTTGGATGGATCTTAGAGAAACCTCATCTAGTAGAGGGTATCCCTGCTCCTAGTAAGGGAGCTGGAATTAGATTATCTTTAAGATGCCTTCCAACCCAAACCCCTCTGAAATTCTATGAATCTCTCAATGATTATAAAGAATCAGGAGAAGTCAGAATAAATTATTTTAATTACACTGTAACAGTCAACTATGAAGTGATCAAATTTTGCCGCCCAGTTCCCAAATGTCGGCAAAAGTTGTGTTCCACATTTGCAAATAGTTCTGTAAACTGAAGTGATTATATTTCACCTCAATTAGCATTTCTTGTGTAAGCAGACTCGAAGGATATTTGAAAACGTACACAGCCCAGACAAACTGGGATTGGTAAGGTCATAAAATGCATACAAACAACAGAGTAGCAGCACAATACTGATTGGAGCCACTGGCATTCATGTGGTTTCTGGTTTTAGAGAGGTGCAAAATTTAAATCTGTCAACCACAAGCGCCTTTGGTTATCGAATGAGCGGCCTACACAAGAGGAGTATTTAGAGCTGTGTCCCACATACAGCTCCTTAGCAGCCATCCCTTGGAGAGAGGAAATCTTCCTCCCATTGCTGAAGAAACAACAAACAGTCTGAAAAAGTCTGGAAAAACATGTTTGAATGTATATAATAATTTAATTTTGGTTTGTTATTCTGAAATGTATTTGGAATGGCTAATATTTTTCTTCTACACGTCAGGCATCAAGACCTATAATTCCAGCAGAAATCTTTGGCAAGTATAGAGGGAGAGCTGAATATCCTGTAGAGTCCATGAATATTCTATGGATAGCCAAGAAATCATTCTCCAAATGAAGGGGCTTGTCAGGTCAGAACAGTCAGAACTGATTAAATCACATTTGTTTTATTGGCATTGTCTCAGCATCACACAGATTAAAGCAAAAACTAGTTTAATAACACATTTGAACAAATTTTGACTTTTTTTTTCATTTAGCTGATAAAATTAGACGTTGGCAAACAAGTTGTGATTAAGCAGACCTGACTGCACTTGAAAAACATAATGGTATTTTAGGATTTTTAACAAGGTTTTCAGACTTTTCAGTGTATTTTTGATGACCACTTCTCTGTGATGAAGTTCTGCTGAAGGTGATGGCAATATCCTCACAGGGCAGAGATTTTTACCTGCTTGGCTGACCATCTGGACCAAACACAGCTCCCGGTCAGGTCAGTGACAGATTATAGTGCATACATCTATGTTAGCTTCAGAATCACAGCAAGCATAAACATCCATGAGCTTCGTTTTGGGATTAGAATATGTTTGACAAGATTTTCTTAATGACAAGCAGGAGCTCCATGAAGTGGCAATGTCTTTGTCACTACCCCTGTTTTTCCCTCTCACATCTGCCTCATTGCTGTGTGGGCATTTCTGTTTGTCTGGGAATGTCACACACAAATACACAAATTTGTACAAATTTGGCACAAATCTCATAAAGTAAGTCAGGAAGTTACTGAGCAAAGAACAAATGCAATTTCAAAGAAAATCCAGCAATGCAACAATCTGTAAATAAAACCCCTAAAGTTTGCACAAGTGTATTACCTCTGTTTGAGTTATGAGTCACGGTTCTTGTCCACTGTACAAAGTTAATTAAGAAGCCTACTTCACCAGATACTTGTATCTGGAGTTTTTCTAGAAAGTTTAATGGGCTATGTGTGGGAGACAGATCTTCTTATCTTCAGATTACAGATGGAATTCAACCCAGGTCAACTAGCTGACAGTATTTGAAAAAAACAGCAAGGGTTTAAGAAAGCAAAAGATGCTGAAAATTCAACAGCACTGCTAACAATGAGTCTAAAGATGGAATATGAACATTTTTCAAGGGAGAAATAGTATCTCTTCTCAGGCAATATGACAGAGAGAGTGGACAAGTTTTAGGATTTACCTTTCCTTCACGTGGTCCAACCACAGTAGGAAACTTCAAGTCAAAACAAGTCAGACTCCATGCAGCAGTGATTCAGTCTAAAAGAAACACTGGCTTGAAGTTCAATAAATCATCCTCATTTCCCATCCACTCTTAAACTTCTTCTGCCTTTACAAATGCAGAAGATTTGTCTAACTCTTTGCACCTGGGAACTGCCAAGTCCCTCTGTCCTGGCTATCAGCCAGCTTCTCCTCTCGGTACCTTTGAGTATTTTATTCATTCTTCCACCCCTGCTCCTTCCCAGCAGACTCACATGCAAGTGCTTTATGAGTGAAGGAAGGATGAGCAAAGATGGCACAGACCATCTTTTTGTTTATTTTCATAAAACATTTTGAGAGTTAATCTTTGAAGCCTTTTCCCTCGATCCAGGTGGGGTAAAAAAATGGTGAATTGGGAACTTACTGTATTTTACGTGTTGCTAAATTTACTGAATTTTATGTATTGCTAAAAAGATTGCAATATCTGATGCTTTTTCTTACTTAGTACTTCACATTTGTCTTATCTAGTGTTCATGTTAGGTATTGCAGCTCAGCTGAAGAAGATGCATCCACTGTCTTCCTCAGGAATTGCAGTTTGACTCTGCCTTTTTCACACTGCTCTCACACATGGAATAAGTAATTACACTAAGCATGTCAAAGTCTTCATGGTTATGTCTTGGACTTTGGATTTTTACAAGGTTACACTGAGACAATTTAGCTGGTGCAAACATCACTGGCTCTCATGTCATGTATTCTCGTTCAGGCTAGAGATCAAATGAAATTAGGATATTTTCTCACAAACCTGCGTGGAGCAGTATTACATACTGACTGCCAGCTGTTTATTACTCTCCACAGTGTAAGGACTATCTCCCTAAGCTGGAGCAGGTGCTGAACTGAATCAAGCACCTCTGTACAAGAGGGACACTCAACCAACTGAACCTCCATGTTTTAAAGACATGATAGCTGGTCCTGTGATAAGGCTGTTGGTGGACAAGATTTGATGCACTCATTGGCAAAAAATGAACTATTGCTGTTTAGGAGCTCTCACATATGCCAAGCCCAGGTAATGGTTTTTAAAAATACTCTTACTGGGTGGTGAGGGAGAGCTTTGTGAAGTAAGTAGTCCTTTGGTATAATTTAATCAGTGGCTGTATACAGCATGGCATAATTCTGCAACAATTCTATTATTGCTGTATACAGCAATGTCTTTCACACAAATTACACCATCTTTAATTTGTTGCAGTTTCTTTGCCTTAGGGGCACAGAGAGATCCCTGTGTTGTGCTTTATTGCCAGCCATGAGGGTTTATGTCCTACCCTGACTCCTGAGGGGCTGCCAATCACCTGGCTGACTCAGCTGGGACCTCTGCTAAGCTTGGTCCTTTTCCTCTGTATGCCAGGGAGCTACACGTCCCATTGGAGGAGAGCAGCCCCATCTCTTCCCTCTCATTCTCTCAGTGAAAGTGCAAGTGAATGACTTAGTGAACTTCCAAATGGAGCTCTCACAAGGCCAGTCAACGAAACAGAAGGAAGGGACCCATCTAAAGCCCAGCTGCCCATCCCACAGGCTGTTTGGTGAGATTTGAAAGGAAGCTGTTTTCTCAACCAGATCATCCTCTTTGTTCTTGTTCACTTCCACAGCTGGAGATCTGAGGCACATCTGTAAAGCTTTTGTCGTCTGAAGCTGGGTGCACAGCTACAGTGTGCTATGGGACAGACTTCCAGACTTTATTATGGTGTAGCAGGATATGAGCACATGGAGTGTCCTGGATACATTTTGATGAGGTGACTCTCACCATCTCACCATATTCTAAGTGTTGCTGGAACAGCTGAAGCCTGAAATATTGCCTGAGAGTAAACTATTTGTTCTTTCCTGACAGGAACCAAATATAGGTCTGGCAGGATAGAGAAATACTGAGATGGTTCTCATGGAAACCAGGTGAAAAAATAGCATAGAAAGTAGCTGAAGAAGACACTGGAGAAAACTGAATAATAGTGACAGGTAGATGTTAATTGCCAATCAAAATTTAATTGAGATAAACAGCTGTTTTTCCACCACTTCTAGTAAGAGTGAGTCAGGAAAACTGTGAAGACCAAAGAGTATGCACAACAGTTTTGCCAACAGAGGTGGAGTGAGACAGTTTTAGTGTTTTCAGTGCAGACTGTCACAGTGCAGAAAAAACAAAGGAGGGAGAATAGTCAGGTAAGCTGGGAAAACCAGGAGAGGGAAGTTGAGCTGGCACAATGGAGAGGCCTTGGATCAGAGAGTCAGCTGAAGAGAATATGGGGGACCAAAAATAAAGAAACAGAGTAACTGGAAAAATCAGGACACAAATAGCACACCCCACAGACAAAGGTGATTCAGGAAAGTTTGACATAGTGACAACCAAACAGCTTAGGTCATGGAAGTCCTTGAAGCCTCAGACAATATCTAAAACCCACCTGGGAAAATGTTCTCATTAAAGATTAGTTAGTTCAAGACTCTCCTAACCTACTGTCTTTTAAGATTTAGATGTCTTAATCTCCTAATATAAGTAAGGGTTGCATGGCAAACGGCCACCACTTAGTGAAAAATGTCTGAGTGAACTCCAGATTGTCTTGCAATGACAAGTCATGGAAAATGGTGCAGGTAAAGCATGCCAGCCTGGAGAAATTAGGTCCAAGGTGGTGGAGCTGGAGGGAGAGAGGCCTGCTGCAGGACAGGTACTTCTTGAATAAGCTCAAGTACATGTAAGCAAATGAGACCACTGGACATGGCTCTGGATATGTAGATGTGGTCTGGCAGTGCTTTTGACAGGGTAGGAGTGGAAGGTGGATCTTGAAGACCACTGAACACTCTTCTGAAGAAGCCTCCACCCCAAGCTTTAAGGAAGAAGCTTGGCAGCATTCCTGAGGAGGGATGGAGCTGTGATCTTGACAGTTTTAAAACTTGTATTCAAGCTGGATTCTTATTTCTGCTACAAGGTGCCTTCCAGCCCTTTTCAATCTTGAACATTTTCTTCTGATTTACCCAAGAGTAGCTCTTCTCAGAAGCAGACCACTCAGGCTCTGTACTTCTGAGACAAGAGGTCAGTTGCTGAGATTAAGCCACAGAGGACTGGACATGTCTTTGTTGTATAGTTCTATTCCCCAGCAAAAATAATTTATTTCAGCAAGGCCTTTTTGTGAAGGTCTATTAACTCTAAGCTAGAGCTTTTGCTGCAATACCAATGTCACTTCAAGAAATCACCTCCCTAACTGGCTGCATCAGCTGAGGCTTGTGCAATTTTCTATTTAGAATGATTCTGGTTTCCCTCAAAGGGAGGAAAACAAAGGGGACAGCTGTATCCACAACTCACTGGATGTCTGTAGCAGTTGCAGCAGTCTGTGGGTCTGCCCAGGTTCACAGGCAGAGAAAAGAAATTTGGTGTCTGGGACCTGCACAAGCATTCTACATAGAGGAGCAGAGCAGATACCTTGCATTCCTCTTCATGGTCATTTATAACCAGACAGAGCTGACCACTCCATCCCTGAGTTATAAAATAATGCTCAGGCATAAATGAATAGCATTTCTTGGCCAAGGTAATTAGATTTCAGCAGTCTCAGCCCACAGGACAGTACTGTCTACTCTGCAGAATACTAACTCCAGTAGCTGAAATCAACAAACAACACTGCAAAAATTCTTGCTTGAAATAATATATATTAATATAGGAACATAATAAATAATAAATACTCTTAATACTGCTGTAAATAATATATTATGCTAGATTTGTGCAATAAATAATGCATAAATATATAATAATCTTTTGAAATACTATAAAATTAGCAGCCCTGAGCTTAACCTATTAAGATGCTCCAGGAGAAGAAACCTATAGGTTATTCAGAGCCTGAATCACTGTGGTAATTGTGATAGTGTAGCTGAGAGTAACACCAGGAGCACCACACGAGGAGGCAAAGGAGTAGAGAGTTGCCTGGTGCATCACAAAACAAACAGTAATGTACTTCTCAGTTTTATGTTCGGGACTAAAGGTCAGTTGATCTACTGGGTGTGCTATGTTTTTTTGTTTAAAAAAGTTGATTTATTGCTGATTCAAGGCCTTGAGCTAGTTGTTTTCTAACAAGTAAGATGAAATAGGGCAACACATTCAGCCAGCAGATTAAGGAGAATAGAAAGATCATTCCTGTGATAGACCTGCACAGAATTATTCAGGGCTATATCAGGGAAATATGTTTTGGCTCCATTCCCAGAGTCCTCGTAACACCTTTTATCTCAAGGCACCGTACAAATTTGGGCCAATTAAGATGCAGGCAGTCCCTTTGGGGTCAGCCTGTTTAATTTGGTCTGGTTTCCAGAGGAAGAAACTGGTATGTAGATTTCTGGGGCAGATTGGTAAAGATTCCCACTCTTCTTCAGAGTGTGTTAGTATGGAACAGTTAGTGAAGCCATTGTATCTCTGGCCAGACTTTCTGAAGACTGTGATCAAAATGTTTTGTACTCTGTGTGCCACACAGTTTTCAGTGCTCACTGGTGAGAATAGTGTCTGAATGATTAATTCAAAACCACAGCAAGACATCACTAGAAGAAATTTATTTATGTGGCTTATGTGTAGTTTTCAAAATTGACCTATGATTTTTCAAAGGCATTTGAGCTAAAATTGCAGCTGTGTACCTGGCAGTATTTTTGCAAACATGTAAGAGAGGGCTAATTCCTTTCCCTCACGCAGAGCTGTGTGGAAAGGGCCTGCGAGAAACACACAAACTAACCATCAGAAAACATCACTTGCTACCAAAAATCCAGGTCTAAAACATGTGCTGCTCTCTTAAATGAGTAGTGAATTCTGTGACTTCCAAGCTCTACTAAGCAGCAAAGGGAATGGAAATCTCCAATATTGTTTCAGGGTGTTTACTTGGCAGCCACAGAAAAAAGCAATGTTCTTTACAAAACCACGTAGGCGGCAATAAGGTGACTTCAATATTGTGATTCATTGAATCTCAAATCCCATAAAACCAGAAACAGGGAGCACTAGACCAAGATCAGTTTAAAGCAGGTGAAGGAAAACATTTCTCTACAAGGTGGGTGTAGGAATTTGTTGCTACAGGAGATGGCAGAAGTGGACAGTGCTGGTGGGGCCCGTGTGGGGTTGGGCAAATTAGAGGATGGAAGATTCTAGAAGTGCTGCTAGAAGAGCTCCACAGGGAGGCACCCTCTGGAGTCCCTTCCACCTCAGCTCTCGTGGGGAAATCTGTGGAAGTCTGCACACAGGGGTAGGGGTTGGCCAGGCAGGTCATGGCCAGGTTCACAAACCCTCACCAAGACACAATGCAGAGAGGGATGAATTGCCTCTTGTGCCCAGCAGGACACTTCTTATGGCCCTGTGTCATGGTGCAAGGCAGGTCTGCAGAGGAGGCACTGGCATACCCCCCTGCAAGAAGGAAGCAGCTGAGTTTGGTTATGTGTGCTACAGCCCCTCATGCAGTGGCAGAATCTGATGAGAGGACTGCAGTGCCAGAAGGCAAGCCACACTGCCTGGGGAGGCAGCATGAGCTCTGCTCATCAGTGCTGGAGCACTCACCACCCTCTGGATCAGCTGCTGAGCTCTCACCACAAAACAGGCTCTCAGCTTCCAGGGAAATTCATGTGTCAGAGTGTAAATGGCAGTGCCACTCTGCCTCAGCAGGAGATCCATTTCACCTTGCTCACATGGAGCTGGGCTAGTCTGGACACAGTCAGGGGTGCCTGTGAAGAGAGCCAGGCTCAGGTTCTCCCCACAAAAGACTCAGATCCAACACTGATGAGCTGAAAACCTTTTGGAGCCAACTGTGGCTGGCTCTAACCAGACTTGGCTGTCTGAGGTCAGTCAGTGAGTTACTGAATTAGGAAGGTCACTCAGGTTGCTTTGCTTTGTCTGTATGCCATTCTCAATTAAAACTAGAGAGGTTTTATTCTGTGTGAGACAAAACCAGATCCTGATGCCAAGGCCAGTTACAATTGCATAGTGCGTGAAGGAGGTACCATCCACAGAAACCCATGATCTGAAGATTGCTTTCTTAGAATTTCCTCTTAGGTATGATTCAGACAGCCTGTCCTGGGGGTAATAAAATGGCATTTTCCCCTCTGGAACTGTTTCAAGTAGGCTTTGAAATTGCTGGGTCTCTCATGGCTGGATTTGTAATTTCTGCCTAGACCCTTACCATTTCATCAGCTGCAGAAAGCAGAAATTACACCAAGTGATTTGTCCCACTCTCATTCTAGCATCTGAGGAAGCAGAACATCTCAAAAGGCTGTTGAAAGCAGGAGAAGGCTCAACATGATGGCCTCTGCTGCTGGCTCAGCCAACACTCCAGATATCCTGATAGTCAGGATCTAAATTGCCTCACTGTCACCTGTGAAGACTTAGAGCAGTCCAGCAGGCAGGCACCTGGCAGTGGGGTGAAAGGCACAGTGCCATAGTATGACATTCATCAAAGACTGGCCTGGTGTGTGGGACACCACTCAGAGGCAGTGATAGGCATCAGAGCAACAGGAAAATAGCTTTGAAAAAAGGTGTACTTCTGCAGAACAGGAGTGCTTGTGGAGCTGGGGAAGAAGCAACATGGAAAGAAGACCCATCAGCCAAAAATTTCTTCAATGCAATCTTGAGGGAAGTGAAAGAGACATTGAGTTTTACAGAAAGATGTGAGAAGTATTGAAGTTTGTAAATGGAGTGATCGAAGCGTGAGAAATTTGAACCAGGTCTACCAGAACCAGTTCTGTTTTGTTCAGTAAAGATTTTCTGAAGGGAAGTCATTACACTGCTGATTCCTGGCAGCTCCAGCTCCTCTCTGTACCAGATCCCATGCACCATGAAGGATGGGGATTCATTTGGTGATTTGGTGATTTGGTGAGTAAATACACACTGCATCTGGCTTTCCTCACTCCCTGCCACTCAAGAGTGTGATCACTGCACTGTTCCCACGGAAAGCAGGGCCCATGGTCCTGGGCTGCCCGGGGCTCCTGGGCTCCTTGCAGCTAAACTCTGGGGAGGCAGGCATGCTGTAGCTGTTGTGCCTGAGCAGGGAGAACCATGACTTCCCTAGGAGTTAGCACAAATGGCTGGCAAGGCCCAGAACCCCTGGTTTTCACACTTTCAGGTTTCAGTAATAAATTAGTTCAGCTCCTTAAGATAAACTGTAGCCTCCTGAAGTTCGTGGGAGCTTTGCTGCCAAATGAATACTGCTGAAATCTCATCTATGGAATGCAGGCATTTTTGAGGTAAATTGATCTTTTTTGCCCTGAGCTGAAGACTTTTGAGTGTATTTTGAAAGAGAACCACCTTTGCAGGGAGAATGTAAGAAAGGGATGAAAAGAAAGCCATTATTTGTTTCATTTGAGCCTGTGTTCAAATTTATTAACTTTTAAGAACTTCTCAGCATATTACTTATTTCTGAAACACCCTAAATATATGTTAAGATCCAGTTCTAATTTTATTGCAGTGATGACTGAGTATTGTAGCTTGCTTCCACTGGGTCAGTTAAAACTTGGGAACAAAATATTACGATATTGCTCTTGCATTGCAGTTTTGCTCTTTTGTTAATTTTGGATGTAGTTCTAGATGTAGCAAAATTATTGAACTTGGTCTACAGAAATTAGGTCTCTAATTTCTGTAGCTCCTCTGTTACCATGTAGCAGGGCCCCATATAGGCACAATAAATAAATAATACAACACTGAGAGCTGTAACAAATCACAAAATATATTATTAAAAATTAAGAAATAAATATCCCTCTGTTACTTAAATAGAGATTGATTTTATAATGTGGAATGCTGAGGAGAACAACTGGAAATTATATGTAAGCCTGGAGACACAGAGAATACACTGTAATGGGTGATTTTCTCCCCCAGTTAGAAAAATAAAAAAACCTCAGTGAATGGATGCATTTGTCAGATGGAAACTGAGTTCATGGCCCAGGCAGAGTGCAGTGCTTGCTTCAGTCATGCTTCAGTAGGATGGTGTATCTGCTCAGCCAGAACACCAAAACAACACAAGTTGGTGCTGCAGGCTTACTCCTTACACCTTTAACTTAAATAGTGGGATACGTGAAGAGGTTTCAGGAATGAGGCATAGGCACTGCCATCCCCTGGTTGCTGGGACACCTCTCAGTGGTTTTTCTCAGACATTGGGAGAGGGTCCTTGGCAGAGATGGAATCACACCTGGGGCAATGATGTGCTGTGGGTCTGGTGTGTGTCCCAGCAGCCCCAGCTTTTTGCTGCATCCTTGGGAGAGGTTTGATTGCTGCAGGGCACCAGGCGGAGCAGCAAAGGTTTGTTTGCTCCACCTTTTGCCCCACAGTGATCACACCTTTGCTCAGGTTGCAGCACAGTGGCAGAAATGTGGAGCACTGCTGAATGATCAAGAAGCCTTTCTTGTTTTTCAATGGAAGGAGGGAATCATATGCTCAGTGCCTCATTAAAAGGCTTACAGCAGAGTCAAGCCCTAATCTCATTAAAGATCCCTTTCCTTCTTGCCTCAGGTACCTCTTTACCCTTCCCCATGAGCAGGAGGAAAAGAATTACTCAGGGAGCTGGGTAATTCACCTCTGCACAGTGGAAGGACCTGTGACATGTCCCCACCTTGCTGGATGTGGCCTCAACGTGCCCATGCTTCTTTTAGAGTACAGCATCCCTGCTGTGAAATCCCGGAGATGTGCAGAGTCATGTTGAGTACAGCTGTTTTCCATGCTGAATACTAAGAAGTAACACTCACCTCTTTTTCTGTCAGTAGCCGCTTTAATGTAGCATTTTACCTACCCATTATCTCTGACTCCTTCCTGTCCTGAAAACCTTCAGGGTGGATTTCCAGCCTCCCTGAGTAGCCTGTTTCTGTGCTGAATTCAACACCTAGCAAAGAAATCTGCCTGATGTCTACTCTGATCTTCTCAAGGCACAGCGTGCAGCCATTGTTGTTTTCTGTGTCATCTTTCAGGAGGGGTTTGGCTCTCTCTTGTCTCTACATTCCCTTTGAGTTGTTGTAGGTGGTCACTCCTTTGCCCACTCTCTTGTGATTGAGCATCAGCTCTTCAGGCTTCTCCTTGGCAGTCATATCTATCCTGGTAGTCTTCTCCTGGACCCCATTTCCAAATCCCTCCTTATCTGGGCTCTATCCTGGGAGAGCAGAATCACTGAGTGGAGGGGAATGAAAGCATCCCTTGACCAAAAGCCTTACTCCATCTGATGCACCTCAGTGGGCATCTGGCCTTTCTCACAGCAAGTGCCTCTACCTGCAGTCCACTCCAAGTCCTTTGGTCCCCTTCAGCAGGGTGGTGACATCGCCTGGCACTCCCCAGCTGTGCTGTGCTTCTGACTGTCCTGCCCAGTGGACAGACCTGCTTCTCATGGCTAGGCTTCATGGGGCTACTGGTGGCTTGAACCTCTGGTGTCTGGATTGACACCCTCAGGTATTTTATCTTTAAGGTGATTATTGAAGTGCTGCTCTTCCCTGCCTAGGCTAATCTTCCTCATTTTGAGCCACCTGCAGATTTGCTGAGGGAGGGAGTTTCTCTGTTGGCATGCAGGCCACTAATTAACATACTCCACAGTTTCAGTATCACAGAAACTAGACCCTTCTCATGGCTGGGCTTCAAGAGGCCACATTTCAATCTGTTACCCACATTGGAGATTGAAGAATGGTGGCTCAACCTTACCATCCTCACCAGGACAGTGCCCAGCTATACCAAACACAACTCTCTATTCCCCTGTTCCCTCCTATCCCTATTCAGTCCTTACCTCTTGTCATGGTTTGGGCCTG
>WBNQ01028217.1:6116-17629 GCA_013401375.1 Spizella passerina | reverse complement strand
TATTTTAATGTATTTATTTATTAGTGCTGAACATCATTGCATTTTACACCACCACAAAAGTGGATTATGTTTGTGGCAAATTTTTACATACACAGAATCTGTAATTGTGTCTGACATGGAAGAAAATTGCGCTTGACATTTATAAGCTCAGGATTGAGTTTTCCATTTCATTTTGTGTCATTTATAAAAGAAGTTCATTGCTTAAATTGCACTGATGATTATAACTAGTAATTTGCATGAATGATTAGGATATCTGTTATGAATTAGGGATTCTCAATGAAATTTACAGCAAGTACGAACTTTCAGAAATTTTCTTTCTGTGTTGATTTGATACAGATTGTTTAGATTTATCAAAGTAGCATAAACTACTTAGTATCTTGGTTTAAATATTTTGTAAGGCTATATTAGGAAACTACAGAACTACTAGTAGACATCACTACTTCTCTTTGCCATTGAAATGCGAACAATAAACAGAGTAGACTGTTTAGAAACAGTTTCTTAAACTTAATTTGATGTGTCCTGTGGTTACCCATCCATACAATTGCAGCATTGGGTTTATTAGGTGGTACAAATGCTGTACATTGCAGTGCTGGGTGTGGAATGAACTGCAGAGTAAATTTCCTGCTATAGGTGTAGAGTAGGACTTTCAGAAATGATAATAATAAAAAACTGTGATGCTATTGACTTGGCTTGGCGCTGACTGTGCTCATCATCTCTGAAAACATCAGGAAATAACTCAAAGGTAAAATGTTGCCTTATAAAACCAATTATGTTGGTATTGTTAGTATTATTGTACTTTCTCAGTTCCTGACACCATGCATTTGAAAATCTTTACTTAATACTTTATCAAGGTAGTTCCTCTCATTTAGTATCAGTCAGCCCAATCCTCATGAAAAATATCCATTTAGCTAAGTAGTAATTTTCAGCCAACTAAAAAAAATGCAGACTGCATTGTGTGTGCCTTTTTTTCCTTTTTGAAAGACTGTACATTTTTAAGGTAAGTAACCTGACTTTTGCCATCTCTTTAATTTTTATACTGTTTCCTCTGGTTAATAACTAATAGTTCATTTAATTTGTTTTCTGTCTGTGACACCTCATTCTTTATACATTTCTATAACCTGTATTTAATAACTAGATCTATTATTGTACAGAATAAATTAATTAGATAATACAGCACTTAATACCAGTGGGCAAGAAAGCTGAAGCAAGATAATTTATTCTGCATAAAAAGGAGTCATGAATCATGGCTGGCTGCTGTTTGTGCACAAGTAGTTAATGTGGATTTCCATACTTAAAATATAAAGTTGTCTTATGGTGGTTTTTGTCATATTTTTGAGGAAAAAAAATTAGTAATATAAGGAAAATTTTGTCTATTCTTCCATTTGCAAAGCTCATTGATTACATAATGAGACTAATCTCAGGTTAATATGTCACAGGTTAAGGCAGGTTAAATAGTCTTTTTGAGGTCTCTTCTGATCCACTTTCATAATTCTGTAATTAAATTGAGGTAATTAATAACACAATACATTTTCAGGTTTGTGAAATATTATAGGCAGCCCCTTTAAAATTCAACATTATTTGAGTAGATTATATTTTATCGGTTATATATTTGTCTATGCTGTTTATTGCTCCTTTCTGTCCTTATGGGATCACACACTTTTGTAAAAGATTGGAAATACAGAATGTTATCAATGTTAGTTGTTTCACTTCATAATAGCAACAATACCAGGCAATATCTCATTCAGGAATTTAAGACAACATTAATTAAATTCTGTCATCAAAAATATGAGTATTTCTCAGCAAGGAAACATTAATTGTGATTAATAAGTACTGAAACTCTCTTATTCAGAAGTTTAGCATTCATGGTAATATCTAATTCTGTTATGCCTTTGAACAGCATTACCATGTTATGAAATAAATAAATATAATGGACAGGCCTTTTTTTTGCTATTTATATTTAAATCTTGGAGTAGAGTTATAGGGTTTTTTGAAGTAATGGAACTTCATTCGTTAATGTTATACTTGGATTCATTGTAGGGGTAATAGTTTCTTTATGGTTATCTAATGAAGATTATACAGTGACTGGAAATTACCCTTAAAAATGGAGAATATCCAGAGATCACTTTTAAAACTGAGGAAGAAATGTAACACCAGTCTTAAGAAAACATTTGCTTCATACCTGGCATTCATTCACAACAGTTGTGTGTGACATTTGTGTAAAAGGGTGTACAGTAGCTTCACACTCCTTGAAGAGTTTCTCTGTGCCAGAGGGCTGTTCAAAATTTCCTTTTGCTGCCAGTAGCCAAGGAGTTATTACCACATTTGGAAACTGCCAGGAAAGCTGGGTCCTGTCCTATTTCCCCTGGCCATTCTTTGTACTACTTGTGAGAGAGGGAAATTGTGTCCCCCAGTGCAGCAGCTCAGCATCACTGCGGGATCTCTGCACGCTGTGCTCATCCCCCCTGCACCATCATCCTGCTGTCTGCTTTCTGCTGCTGCTGGGGAGCCTGCCTGGTGGGTGTGGGTGAACGCTTACTCACAGCTGTAAAATAGGCCTTGTAGAGACAAGTGTTAGACATGTGATGCCGAATTTTGCCCCAAAAGGCAGGAATAGCTGCCTAAGAGACTCANCTGCTTAGCCCATCAGTTTCCCCTATCCCTATCTCTTCCTTGTCTTTGCATTCCACTCCTTAGCTGATTTATTGCTCTATGTATTTTCTAATGCTATGCTTCTCTTTAGATGCCTCACATTCCATGTTTCAACTCATTATTTCTTGAAGGCTATCTGTTTTGGGGCTTCACATGACAGAAAGAGAGAGAGAAAGAGTAAATCCTCGTTCTGGGTTAGTTAAAGGAAAGCTTTTTGTTAGCATCTGAGAGCCCATGGTTTTGGCTGCATGGCAATGATCCTCCTGCCTGGAGCTGCTTCTTTTCTAGACAGACTTATACCAGGATCAGCATGTGTAGCAAGAGATCCACCGGCCAAATTAATTTTTCTTATGCCAAACTAAAGTAAACAAGAACGGCCATAACTCTTACAAAGTAGAATTTTGGGAATGGCACCATGTCTCAAGATTAATTGCTACAGCTGTCTCAAAATACGTGGCTCTGTATAGAAGGAACATTTTTCACATTAGCTGTACTGAGGTAATCGCCATTCTCATTACAGCTATAAAGATTTGCATTGTCTTGCTCACATCTGCGTTTTCTGAAGCACAGCATTCTTATGTTCTTCTAAGAACTGGTGCAGTAATACAGCATTGCATTTCAGTGGTTGAGAAAGATGAGTCTCAAGCCTTACTAGAGTGAAATTCCCTTTACTTTTACATAGAGATTTGACTGATGTATGGAATAACCTGTATTTGATGAAAGCTCTCTTCAAGAGGGAGTGGGACAGACTGCACAGTGGATTTTTTGGCCGTAAAGTCAGCTTGATGAAGGCAAGGTAAGGTGACAGATTGAATGGCACAACCAAATCTATTATTACTATTGCTTTTCTGGTTCAGAATACAAGTCCAGTAGAGACAACAAATGCTTTGATTCGAGTAGTTCTGCCATAATCCCTTTTTAAGAGGTAAGGGAAAGTGATTTTCCTTCTCTCTAGGAGGTAAGAAGGCCACGTCTGCTAAGGCTGGGTGCAGAAGAGTGAATGTCATCTCTGAGAAAGTAGGCAGGAGTCAAGTAAATTTGCCAAATATGCTCAAATTAGAGCTGTCATTTGTCTTTGACTGAACAGATGGAAATAGAGAATGAAGACCATAGCCTTCAAATGTCATTGGGAAAGAAAAATCAGCTAGAAACATAAAGCCCATCTAGGAAAAGAACCACCATGATAGGCCAAGGCTTCATATTTGTTTAAAATTGGAGGACTGATCAGACAACAGTTCCAGGTGGATCTTGTAATGTGTGTTACTGATGAAAGGTAATTTTCACAGAACAAGTATTTTATGACTAAGAAAAAATTGCTAGTATTTTTTCGTGAGTGACTAAGCTCTGGTCTGGGAAAAGAATTCATGACAGCAGTAGAATATTGAATATTCCTGTGTATCATATTTCATTTTAATGAAATTAAAATGATGAATTAAAGTAACTGACACTGTAATTTCTTTCATTATTTTGGGTTTTTTTGACATATTTTCTTCCTTTGACACTGCACACAAGGTTTGAATTGGGTTCACAAGTAATTAGGTATGTCAGGTTTTGTACATACTTTCTTCAAGACCCGTATTTTCCTCTTAATATTTTCATTACAATCAAATCAGGATAGTATCCAGACATGCAGATTGTCCAAAAACATGACATATTTTTAAATATTAAAATTGCTGTGGAAGCTAATATGTACATCAAGTACAAGGCTGGAAAAAACATAGGACATAATAAAAAGAATAATAAAGAAGACAAGGAATTTGCAAATGCACAGGACAGGTGTGTCAAATTGGGAAGTATTGTGCTGCAGGGAGTTTTGAAGCTTTTGTGGAAATGGTCCTGAGATTTTTTTTTTTTATAAAATACCAGTATTGATATTGGTAAATATTGTGAGTGTGCTTCTGAAATTTGCTCATATAGGCAGAATGATTAATAATAGAAAGGAGGAGTGGGGCATCGTATAGGAGATGATGAATAATGAGTGTGGTAATTGAAAGGCAGTTAAATATTAGGTGAAGGTCACTTTTTAACATGTTTTCTGCTTTAAGATCTCTTCCATTCCTGCATATTTTTTGCTTTTATTAATATTGGATAGTCTATATTTTGTTTTGTCAGTGGTTAATTTTTAACAATTTTCCACATCACATCCATTAGACAAACTGTTTTTAACACAACTGAAAAATGGTGAAATTATTTTTTTCATTAAAAATAACTTCAAAACAGAATTACCTTAAACATGAGAAAAGTATTACTCACTGAATTGTAAACCCCTAAATGCAAAAATTTATAATGAAAGCTGAAAAATATTTCAGCTTTTATAACACCAGCAGCCAACCTAAAAGGAGTTGAATCATCTAAAACAGATGCTGCCTAGTGATGGAAGATAGATTGGCCTGTGAGCCTGAATAAACTTTGTCTCTAATTAGTATGCAAATCTCACCTGCTCCAGGGCTCTTCCTCTTTCAAAAATTATGATCTATTTATTTTTTCTGTGTTTTCTGGTGAATAATCTCACCCAGGAGGTTTCTTTTGCATTCCAATTTTCTTCATACCTGTAATTTTTAAAGTACGCTGTACTCTTCTAGGTCAATATTTTCTTCAAAGCATCAAGATGAGAAATGTTACATTTTAGAAATTAAAAGAAAAAAATCTGAAATGAATGCAGACATTTAATAATAAAAATATTTTTGCTTAATCCTGTAGGGTAAAATTCTCTTTTGCACTGCATGCTTATATATATATCTAAAATTCATACAAAAATTACAATGCGAAGTATAAAAGTTGAATATAAATTTCATTCTTCTGGTAAGCATTTGACTTGATAGCAGAATATTTATACCACAATGTTAAATAAAATACAAAAATGCCTTTAAAATTTGATCTTAGGCTATTACAAATAGTAATGGTTTTCAACAAAGTGAGATCCCACTTAGTCAATATCGCTGGCATAGACCACATCAGCATGTTATGAAGTATAGACTTCTAAATATCTGTAAACTTCTGAAACTCAAATCATGTTCCTCTTCCCTTCCTTTTTTCCTGAGACCATTCCCTGTGTTAGCATGGAACTTAAATGAAGCATCTAAGCAGCTGACTTGTTTCAGGATGTGGATCTTTTGAGGGATATATTCATATCATCCACCTTCAGACAACTCCTCTCAGGACTCTGCCCTCTAAATAAGCAGCCTTTTTTCTGCTCTCTGCATAGCAAAGTTAGTTTCCTAGGTCTTGATGGTCAAAATCATCATCTGACACCCTTCCACTGTGCAAATAAACCCCTGGGGCTGAATGCATGTGCAGTACACACTCATCTGCACAGACACATGATCAGTGCCCGTGGTGGCAATTCCTGCACATTTAGAGGGCTCTCCCAGTGCAAGGAAAAACAAGAATGTACTTTACAGTGGATATATTTAATGGTGTAAGGTCTTTTCTCTGAAATGCATGCAGGGATTTAGCTACTCTTGTTCCATATGTGTAATTCCATTTTGGTGGCCTTGAAATAATGAAAAAGGAATTAAATACATCTGTATTTTATTTTCCGTCTATGTGAAGGGGGCATCCTTGGATAAGTCACATAGATGTAGACACTGAAAAGTTTTCAAAGGCTCCAGTTAATTCCAAAGGCATCTTGAAAGGTTTGGGCTTTAATCTTCCTAGCCTTTCATTTCCTTAGCTTTAAGATGAAAATGTTACTGTGCACATATCTCTGCAACCCTTTGGAGACTCTTGGATGAAAGGTCCTGTAAAACTGTAAACCATGTTTTTATTATTTTCTTATTAGCCACTAAAGAGAATTTTGCATGGAATATATAAGCATTTTGAACTACAGGGGTTTGCAGAGTTTATCAGAATCAAGAAATTTGCCCTACATATTTATGTAACTATTATAAAATAAAAGCACCAAACAGAAATAATGCGTGAAAGTATTTAAACTTTTTCGCCACAATTTTCTTATTATTTGATCTGATTCGATGGACAGCACTACTGAAACTCTTCTCAGAAATGTCTCATTCTCCCAGGAAAGGTGCTTCTCAGAAAAAAGTAACTATAGGAAAATGCTTTAGCTTTAGGGAGTCACCTGATTCTAGTTCAGCACTCAGAGGTAGAACCAGGAATCTTGTTTGCTAAAGACAATTAACAGATTTGCAGGTGCCAAACTATACAATTGCTTGAGACAGAGAAAGTAATAGGTCAAAGAGAAGCTATAAGCCCAAATAATCAAGAAAGAGGAAGTTCTGCATCTTCATTTCCAGAACGATCCCTGCGATTTTGTTTTGGAGCATAAAAATGCGCAGAAATGGATGGAAACTTTGTTTTTAAGCAACATGAAAGTGTGAAAAAATCAGTCTGTGCTCTTCAGTGGCAGCCAGGTAGATGGCAGGTCCTTGGCAGATGCAATGCACTGCCTGGGGCAGTCCAGAGCAGCGTGTGCTACCCTGGGGGCTCCTCCTGCTTCTGCTTGCTCAAGTCCCTGCTGTGAGATGGGAGAAATAAATCTCTTCCACTATCCTGCTTGCAGATTATCTCTGTGCAGCCTATTTACAGGGCCATTTTCCTGCTGTGCTCACCAGAAGACAAAGCCAAATTTGAATCAGAAAGTTCTAGTTCATCAAGTCTTATTTGAAATACTTGGGTCTCTACCTTCATTTCAAAGCCCTTCTCAGGCATGTTCAATAGCTCTTCAGAGAAAACAAGGCTTTCTCAAGCTTTTATTTCAGTTAAGCTCAGATAAATTCCTTGTCCAACAAATGCTAAAACTAGCACGAATCCCACCCAGCTCAGAAACAGTGCACAACCCAGTCTGAATATTGAGACTGGAAAAAGTCATGCTGCAAGCAAACATATTCACATATACTGATATACTTCAACTGAGCTGTCTAAAAGTGCTTTGCAAGTTCTTATTTTATCATGGGGTGAAACTCGAACATTTAATATGAGACAGTGTCAATTTTAGTATTTTAGTAGGTACATTGAAATTTATGTGAGAATTATGATGTCTAGAAGGAGAAACACCTCTTTCAGTAAGAGAGAAAAGATGCCTCTGTTATGCTCAAAGAGGTGGAAACTCCCAGTGTCCCACTAGATTCAACTCTTGGTGTCAAAATAACTTAATCTTTCTAACCCTTCGGGCTACTATTGTAAAAATATTAATTTAATACAGGAAGTTATAAATTTTAAAAATTAATTTCTGGAAAAAAACCCAAATCTTCCCAAATCTCACCCTTTATGGGGCATTTTGAAGAGGTTGATTATTTTAATCTTTTTGTTTCCTTGTTTAGTCCTGTGTACCTGTTTGACAAATTATTTGCATTATGGTAGTCTTTTGTACAAAAAAAAGGCTTATAACATCATATTAGGGCAATGTGGATTTAAGGAAATCTAAAGGAAAATGAACAAGAACATTTCTCTGAAGCTCTAGGAATAGTTTGCACTAATGCAGTAAAAGTTTCAATGTGTAATCAGGAATAAAAAAAAGGGACTGAAGTAAATTTACTTCTTAAGTTTATGATGAGAAAATAATATTCAAGAGAATGCTACAAATTACCTTTTCAGTTCATTATTGCAAATATATCTAAGAACTTCACATTATTGGTTATAATTCTGACTCAACAGATTAGGGTGAGTATATTACCTTCGAAACCTTGCTAACAGAAGAGAGGTTCTTTGTACTTTGCTTCTTCCATTCCAGATTCTTTTTTCTCCTATTCCTTTCCAAAGGATCAAGCTCAGAAGGAATGATGAGGTGACCACACAATCCTGGCAGATTTCTATTTCTTTCCCTTTCTGTCTCGCACAGATCCCTGAGAGAGAGCTGCTCTTGAGGCAGGTTTCTCAGGCAAATATCAGACCAGAGCAGGTGTTAGCAGACCAGACAGTGATGCATATACTTTTTCTATTATTATTCCTTTCTTTTACATACATTTTTTATCATGAAACAGGCTTCTTTCACTTCAGGTGACAATATCTTCTATCTAGTGAGCTAGGCCCTCATCATATTTAAAGGTGCACAGTGGGTAGGGTGAGTTTAACCCACACTTTGAACTTTTTTAATTTCAATCTCTATTAATGTTCTATAGACAGGGGAAAAAGAGTGAAATCCCTTCTTAAAACTGAAATTTCTGAATTTTCCAGTCATTTTTGTGGGGCAATAAAATGGAAAGAAGAATTAAAATGCTTATAGGGAATGTTTATTACAGTTACTTATATTCAGGAAGAAATCAAAGCTAAGGATATTTGATGCAAAAGGAATGAGACAAAGTAACAGGCTTTGGTACTTAGATATTTTTCAATTCACTTAATAAAAATCAGAATAGAATGGTTGTTGCCTTAGAGGGTTAATACAACTCTTTGAAAATTGCATTGAAAAATTGTCACTTGGACAGAGTTTCAAAGCACATCATCCTTTCTGCTGCAACACACGCCTGTTCCCCATTTGTTCCTAGCAAAGTCACAAGGAGACCTGAACATCACATGAATCTCATTTCTGTCAGCTAAAGGTACTATGAGAAGATACAGAAGCAATTTCATCTGAAGGATACCACAGTTTCTGCTCTAATGAAAACATTTGCCAAAAGCCTTGCAAGCCCTGTAATTTTCCAGCTTGGGAAATATTGACTTGAATACAAAAATTTAAACTTTCTCAGTTAAGTTCTCTTGAAAAAAGTCTAATTATATTTTCGTAAGCAATGTCTTGACCTAATTTGCTTGAAATGCTTTCCCTGCGTATTCCTTGTTTTAGATAAACAACCAAAAGACCTGGAACATATTTTAGCTTAATTCTTTTTCATTCTAGCTAAGTTCATCTCTATGACACAAAACTGTTGAACAAAGAAGCATCATTTTCAGATATTCACGAGGGAAGGAAATGTTGTTTTCCTTGTGCAGGCTTCTTTTTTGGGTGTTTTTTGGGCTTTTTGATGTTCTGGCTTGCTGTACAGTTATAATCTCTCCTGCTTTGTAGGGTGTGTGTAATAAATGGGGTTTGAAATTCCTTAAACACTTTAGCTCCGCTTCAGCTATTAATCTCAGCAGCCATTTATTGGTTTGTATTCTGCAAAGCAATGGAGATTATCCTTTAATTAATTCCATTGAGGGGTTCAGCTGCCATCATCAACCACAATATGGTTTCATAAATTAATCTTGTTGGGTAAGTATAATGCAATCTATTATAACATTTATATTAAAATGCAAGCAATAATACTAGAAATCCTGTGCAATGAAAAGATATATATATGTGTTTATTTCCCAAATGCATTAATTAGTATTAAATGAGTATAATAATTTTAGTGATTAGCATAATACATTTTCATATTTTCAAACCATTTTATATATATTTCAGAATTCATCAGAAAATAAAAAGATAATATTTTCTTAACTTCTACATAGGTAGCTGTCTAAAAAATTATGAAACTACATCTTACATCTAGGTATATTAAAAATATATCATGGATCTTCAGAACTCTGCTTGAGATCTAACTTTCTCACCAATTTGTACAATTGTAGCTAATCAGTTATAATAATGAATCTTTGTATACGTGAACATTTTGATATCACGAGTATGTTAGGGAAAGCATGAAATATTGCCTAAATTATTTAGTAATGTTTTGATCTCAGGAAGCTCAAAATTCTTGCCATGGGCACCTTTTCTGCAACAGGACTGATTGTATTAGAAGATTGGTTAAGTGGGGTGTTTTCTCTAGCATGACATGAAGCTCAACTTAGCTGTTGCTTCGGTCCAAAACTAATTTGTGTGCTGATAGCGTTGGTGTCAACACATGTTTGACTTCCAGGACAATTCTGGAAAATTTACTTTCTTTGATCCTGTTAAGATTTCAGGCATACCTAAATTTTAATGGAGGCAGCAGAAACAAGTGGGGAGGTAAGATGGCTCTTTTACACTCACACAGGCTAAAGTCAGGAGATGGGCGGATCTCAAATTTCAGATTAGTGCAAGCTGGTACAATAAGGTATCATTATCAATGCTGGTCTTTTCCTAAGAACTGCTTCCAGTAGGATTTCTTTATGCTGAGAAATTAACAAGAGTGTGTGCTCTCTCTAAAAGTCATCTAGCCTTATTATTTAAGTTAATTAATTAATTAGAGTCCTCCAGATAATCTGCAGAAATAGCTTTATTAAACCCCTGAGCACTGTAAGATACTGCAAACCTCTTTGTGGAGTCGATGTGAATCCTAATATTTCATTGATTTCAGCAAAGAAATGCAGAGTTTAAAATGGAAAAGTCTTCTATACTAATTTTAGCTTTTTGGTTATACAAATCAGAGATGATGAGCTGTTTTTCATCTTTACAGATAGAAATATATGTGATTAAATAATTAGTAATTTGTGGTATGATTCCAATATATGTTTACTTTTGGCATTGTAGGTCCAGTATATCAATCAAGTTGTTCAAGGACAGAAGCAGAGTTCTGTGTTTGCTGAAATTTTATTAAACGTGCTGCTTTGAGAATTTCTAGTGGAAAACAATAAAAATTGCAACTGCTCAGTGTCCCATAGAAGCTCACATAACACAGGATGGCCTGGAAGCTTAAATCATCACTCAGGGCTGGTGTGAAAACAGACTCAGACCAGCGACTCAGGCTCTCCCCTGCACTCTGTTGTCACTGATGTTGTGAACAGCCTTGCACTATGGCAGCAAAATCCTGTTCTAGTGTGATGCCGAATTTTGCCCCAAAAGGCAAAAGTGACTGCCTAATAGACTCAGACTCAGCTTAAGTCAATTAAGCAGGAGGTATTTTATTTACGACGCGTCGGAGAAATCACAAAATGGATTTTTAAATTCACATAGCAAAAGCAAGCCTTATATACATTTTTGAATATAGGATTACATCAGATCAGATACATAA
>WBNQ01028216.1:0-10711 GCA_013401375.1 Spizella passerina | reverse complement strand
CTGCATTTTTTCTAAGAATTCCAGAACTCCCTATTTGATGTACGCAGCAAGATTCAGGCAAAGGTCAGAAACAAGACAAACTCCTAACTGGAAGCGAGGTTAGAGAGATACTGACCTACATGTGGAAGAATTTGCTTTAGAACAGCAATGGAGCTTAGCTCCATCGAGGCCAGTTGAAGGTGGGGGGTGCACAGTGACTCCGGGGTGAACAGATCTTGAACTCTCAAGAAAACATTGCCACAGTGGGTCCTGAGGGAGAGGCATGGTTTTACAGCCTTCTATAAGTCCATCAACAATTTCAAGCTCTGTTTTCATTGACATTAGAATTCTTTTACAAGCAGTCTGACACGCATAGTCTTCTGCTCTATCACAGCAATACAAACCTGTTAACAAAATAGTTGACAGTCAAGCACAAAACAACATTAAAGACGGACAATGTAACAGCCCTGAGAAATAAAAGTGCTGTAAGGTGCCTTCTCCTCCTCCAAATAATCTCAAATAACATTGCTTCTACTAAACGGAATCAACTCTGGAAAAAAACTACAAAGCCAATATGTAAAAATGAAAAGTAAATAAAAATTATTAATGCACCTAACCAAAAATTATCATAATATAAATTCATATAATGATTGCACCTAAACCCAAAAGTTATCATCATATAAATTCATACAATGATAGTAATACAATTCATACAATAGACTTCTACAATAATGCATTTAATATAAAATGTACAAGAAGTACATTTTCAGTATATTCTATAATGCTCTTTCAGTAAAGAAGGATTTCCTTGTACTCACTGTCTGTAGGGTTTCTCATTGGATACGACTGTGTGTAGTTATTCACGCAGTGTATAAGCTGAGGGCTGATAGATGCACAGTAATTTTCAACTGCTTTAATTTGGGACGGACCAGGAGAGGAGTCTGTCCGAAAAATTGCTTGGCAATATTCCCGGCAGTTTGTGTGGTGACCTGCGTAACTGCAACAGACTGACCCCACTGGNCATCACTTCCTTGCTCCATCACTGCCTCCGCTCACCACAGAGGATTGTGCTAGAGCCCACAAAGTCTCCAAGGGCACCTAAATGTAGTGCTCAAAGCAAATAACGCATTCTGCTCAAGCATGTCAGGACATCTTTAAGCTACTAAGACTGAAAGACTTCAGGATATAGAACTGCAATATCCAATAAAAATGTAACAAACAGAAACCTGAACTTACAACTTTGAGATGAAAACTAACCCTGCTGATTTTACTTTGGTAATAAATCCAAGTTGACATCACAATAAACAACTTCTAATTCCATTTTTCAGCTTCAGATCACACTTTCTCCTCCTACAGAAATGACTGTCAAGCAAAATACATTCCTTCTTTTGCCCTGATGTTTGAAACAAGGATACTGTTTGCTGCTTTCGTTTGAGATGTTTCCTGGTGTCAGCAATACCCAGCTCTCATTGTTCATGGCAATGTCCTACAAACGACAAAAGTTTCCATCCCAAGATGCGGAACTTCACTGTATTATTAAATCTGCTGCCTATTGAAAACTTGATAGAAGGATCCATTTTGGAACTCATTGTCAAAGCAAGGAACTAAAAGATACTTTCTTAACTATCCTATACTACAACGTTCTAAGAAATAATGTAACTCCAGGCCTCTACTACTAAACCGGTTAAAGATCCTGCTGCATTCATGAGATGTTGTTATTGGAAACTTTGATATAAAAGGAAGTAAAAGGTCAAAAATGTTTGCCATTTATTCAGACATACTGATGGATTTAAAATGCAATCACCATCTATTCTTAAAGTGGACAGAAAACCACTCTAGACTAAAAATGCCTCAATAATTTGTAAGCATGCAACAATTTGCTGAAAACCTTTGTTTTTCTAAATGTCAGAATAGTTAGTTCCCTTATTTAATTACTAAATTACCTATGTTATTTTTCACCAAAAAAACCCAGAAGAGCATCTAGAAGAATACTGCCAAGGTTTTAACATGAAGCAAGCAGGCACCTGAGAGTTTGTGGAGCTGATTGTCCTTTTGTCTCTCTTTAGCATCTCATTAAGACCTCTCAACCAGAGGCTGCAACGTTGGCTATTATGACTACAAGTATCATACAAGTTTCATTAACTTACTGGGTCTGCTATAATAAGCTAGTACCAAATGTAAGAAAAGGTTGATTCCTCTTATAAAACAGTATGTTTTGAGATACAAAATATTGGACAGAATACATTACTCAAAAGATTACTATCTGGTAACTCAAACCTGCATTTTTTCTAAGAATTCCAGAACTCCCTATTTGATGTACGCAGCAAGATTCAGGCAAAGGTCAGAAACAAGACAAACTCCTAACTGGAAGCGAGGTTAGAGAGATACTGACCTACATGTGGAAGAATTTGCTTTAGAACAGCAATGGAGCTTAGCTCCATCGAGGCCAGTTGAAGGTGGGGGGTGCACAGTGACTCCGGGGTGAACAGATCTTGAACTCTCAAGAAAACATTGCCACAGTGGGTCCTGAGGGAGAGGCATGGTTTTACAGCCTTCTATAAGTCCATCAACAATTTCAAGCTCTGTTTTCATTGACATTAGAATTCTTTTACAAGCAGTCTGACACGCATAGTCTTCTGCTCTATCACAGCAATACAAACCTGTTAACAAAATAGTTGACAGTCAAGCACAAAACAACATTAAAGACGGACAATGTAACAGCCCTGAGAAATAAAAGTGCTGTAAGGTGCCTTCTCCTCCTCCAAATAATCTCAAATAACATTGCTTCTACTAAACGGAATCAACTCTGGAAAAAAACTACAAAGCCAATATGTAAAAATGAAAAGTAAATAAAAATTATTAATGCACCTAACCAAAAATTATCATAATATAAATTCATATAATGATTGCACCTAAACCCAAAAGTTATCATCATATAAATTCATACAATGATAGTAATACAATTCATACAATAGACTTCTACAATAATGCATTTAATATAAAATGTACAAGAAGTACATTTTCAGTATATTCTATAATGCTCTTTCAGTAAAGAAGGATTTCCTTGTACTCACTGTCTGTAGGGTTTCTCATTGGATACGACTGTGTGTAGTTATTCACGCAGTGTATAAGCTGAGGGCTGATAGATGCACAGTAATTTTCAACTGCTTTAATTTGGGACGGACCAGGAGAGGAGTCTGTCCGAAAAATTGCTTGGCAATATTCCCGGCAGTTTGTGTGGTGACCTGCGTAACTGCAACAGACTGACCCCACTGGGGAGGCAAACAGACAAACAACAGAAAATCTATGGGTTCCTACGCAGGGAAATGAAGCGATGAGCAAGTCTGACACACAAGGATGCCCAAGGAAATGAAAGAAAAAAAAAAAAAAGAACAAATTCTATGCTCTGTTGAAAAATCTCTGTCTACAGAATGACTGGAAATATCTGTAACTAGCCAAACTACATTTGTTTGTCTGGCAGGAGAAAAAAGTCAGTATTANAGATGCACAGTAATTTTCAACTGCTTTAATTTGGGACGGACCAGGAGAGGAGTCTGTCCGAAAAATTGCTTGGCAATATTCCCGGCAGTTTGTGTGGTGACCTGCGTAACTGCAACAGACTGACCCCACTGGGGAGGCAAACAGACAAACAACAGAAAATCTATGGGTTCCTACGCAGGGAAATGAAGCGATGAGCAAGTCTGACACACAAGGATGCCCAAGGAAATGAAAGAAAAAAAAAAAAAGAACAAATTCTATGCTCTGTTGAAAAATCTCTGTCTACAGAATGACTGGAAATATCTGTAACTAGCCAAACTACATTTGTTTGTCTGGCAGGAGAAAAAAGTCAGTATTAAAGCTGCCTTGAACTCAAGCTCAAGACATGAGCAAGCCAGCTGAATCTCATTTTCAACTGTTTTGTTCTTATTTTAGGTAACCAGACATGTCCAATAATTTAATTATCAGAGAAATGCTACTAATAAACAAACAAATATGGAAGTATTTGTATACAGTATAATTCAAAAAACCCAGACTGATGGTACTGGTGATTCACCCATTTTTGATATTTTGTTAAATACACATAGTAGTTCTTGACAACAGCTTCTACTGGAATTAATTCTGAGACACCGATTTCATTTTATATAAACAGATATCAGGCAACAAAACGCATGGTTCTTCAATATTTCAACTATGCATTGAATTTTGCTACTTAGCACACATCAAATGAACAAGCAGAAGAAAAAGATGACAGAAAAGATCAATACAGATACCCAAATTAAAAACGGATATTAATTATATATATAGCCAAATCCCTTTATTACTTGAGTAAGACAATTAACTTGTGGCTTTTGCTTATATGGGTCTGAAATCCACATGCTTGTGTGAAAGTTCACCTACATAATCTCTTATAGTTTAGAGAAAAAATGAATAATACAAAAGAAAAACAAAATAAACTATTCATTACATACTTACTTTCATTTCTGTTAATACAACTAAAGAGAGCATTCTGAAATCAAAACAAAAGCAGTGTTACAAGCCAGAAAACTTCAAATAAATATTTAAGTATTCAATCATTTGTTATAATGAGCTAATAAACCTTTGGTATTATTTGCTTCAATTAGATTACATTAAAACAAAACCATTATACAAACAGTGAAACCAGGAAATTAAGAGATCAAGGGTCACCAAAGTTCTGTGTGTACTCATAATAAAACAGAGAAATATTCAAGCAAACAAGTAAATTGGAACATTTTCCTGGACTAACTTAGAAACAGGGTAAACTGCTATAATAGGGTGTCCCAAAATGTTGGGATTTTTTTAAGGACAATAATTTTAAAGATTCTATGTAGAAAAAAAAAATTCTGCGCAGATGGATGCATGCAAATAGTAAGTCTCAACAAAATAACTCCATGACAATGTACCTCAAAAGCTACCGCATGCAACCAACTCTCTTGAACGGCAGCCGAAAGGCACAGCTGGGGGATGTACATCTCAAATGTCAGAAGGAGGGAAACACACACATCCTGCTTTGTTTCAGAGGTCTCTAATCTGCAGACCACTCATGGAATGGTTTGGGTTGGAAGGAACCTTAAAGCTCATCTAGTCACAACCCCCTGCCACAGGCAGCGACATTTTCCACTAGACCAGGCTGCTCAGAGCCCCATCCAACCTGGCCTTGAGCACTTCCAGGGATGGGGCATCCACAGCTTCTCTGGGCAACCTGTGCCACTGCCTCACCACCCTCATCATAAAAAAAATCTTATTCTTTGTATCTAGTTTGAAACTACCCTCTTTTAGTTTACAATAATTAACTCTTGCCCTATCACAACAAGCCCTGCCAAAAAGTTTATTTCCAGCTTTCTTGTAGGCCTGCTTCGGACACCAGGAAGTGCTATAAGGTCTCCCAGGATCCTTTTATTCTCCAGACTGAACAACCCAAGCTCTCTCAGCCTGTCTTCATAGGAGACATCCTCCATCTCTCTTTGTGGCTCTCCTCTGGACTCATTCCAACAAGTCCACACCTTTCCCATGCTGAAGATATAGCCCTGGATGCAGCACTCCAGGTGGGTCTCACCAGAGCAGAGTAGAGGGGCAGAATCCCCTCCCTCATGACTGCTGAACTCTTACCAAAAAACCCCCAGTCTTCTCCACACTGAATAAGCACATTTCCCGTTAAAAAAATTAGGTACTGCATATAAGCTGTCTGGAACTCAATGAAAAGATGAAGTCATGAGGTTGAAATTCCAAAATGCAGTTGCTTGTTATCTAAGACTAAAATTATATGATTGTGAGAAAAGAGAAATTTGAATTTAGAAATATCTAACCTCTACAATTTTCAGAACACCAATTATAAAACCTGATCAAATACTTGATCAATACAGTGACAAAATATAATCCCCATCTTAATAAAATTCCTGATCTCCATTTCCCCTATCCCTATAATTAAACAAATTGGTATTTTACACAGAAGAGAGTATCTAGAGAAGAAAACAGAAACACCATCAGACTGATCCCAAATCATGTGGGATTAAAGTCTTGCTTCAAAACAGGAAAGCACCAGATTTGCTGCTACCTCTAAGAAAAGGAAGAGAGCTCAAAATGCAGACCTAGTTCAAGCCCAGTAGTTCACCATTCTTCATCTATCTTAGTTACTGGTTATTCATTGCATTGCAGAGAAGTGGGTATCCAAATAATCCTGGGGCTATTTTTGTGCAGATCTGTACTGCTGCAAACAGACGAAAATACAAACATGTCGGGAATTATCTTAATTATTTTATTTTTCCTTTTGACTTAGATATTGTTTAGTGTGTAGGAATATGTTTTTCATTCGTATTTTCTACTTGCTTTCTTCTGAACACAAGATCTTAAACAGGACAGTCCCAATACTGTAATGAGCAGCATCAAATTCCTTCTATTAGCACTCAGAAATTAATTTAAACCTTGGGTAAGCCACGGCAGATGTGGCAACAAAAGGCCCTAAGAGAATAAACACATGTCTAACTTGAAAGTGTAAGTTATTTTTCCACAAACAGCAACTATTTATAATTCTAGTGATCATAAACAAAGCACAGATCTATTGGTACACCTCACACAAAAATTGAAAAAATCTGCCTTACATAAAACAAAGCCCTAGATTTCATAAAGTAGCAATTCAGACATTTTTTTTTCTATGCCAGAAACATCCCCTACAGTATTTTAGATCTTTTCTCCCAAAAGCACGGATACTGCATTATCTCTCTCAGATTCCAATGAATTTGCAGCAACATTCTTCATTCCAGCAGCACATTTTCATCTGATTAACTTTAGATCTTTCCTTCTTTCCTACAGACAAACCAAATCCTGTTACACATCCATCTGTGCAACAATGATGAGGGACAAGAAAATTAATGGAGAAAGAACACAGAGGTGGGGTCACCATCCTGCATCTGTAAAGAGCAGATTTATACTGCTGCCTAAACAGTAATGCCATTTTTGTAGCACCATACATCCTTCACTGTAGATGCCAGGCAAAGACTACCAGAAAAGCCCTTTTTTGATGTGGCCACACAGTTTCCATGGGACCTGCCACATACAACAACACTGCCCCTAAACTGACTCTCCTCAGAAGCTGCTGAAATTTGACTTCTCCAGAGCNACCACCCTCATCATAAAAAAAATCTTATTCTTTGTATCTAGTTTGAAACTACCCTCTTTTAGTTTACAATAATTAACTCTTGCCCTATCACAACAAGCCCTGCCAAAAAGTTTATTTCCAGCTTTCTTGTAGGCCTGCTTCGGACACCAGGAAGTGCTATAAGGTCTCCCAGGATCCTTTTATTCTCCAGACTGAACAACCCAAGCTCTCTCAGCCTGTCTTCATAGGAGACATCCTCCATCTCTCTTTGTGGCTCTCCTCTGGACTCATTCCAACAAGTCCACACCTTTCCCATGCTGAAGATATAGCCCTGGATGCAGCACTCCAGGTGGGTCTCACCAGAGCAGAGTAGAGGGGCAGAATCCCCTCCCTCATGACTGCTGAACTCTTACCAAAAAACCCCCAGTCTTCTCCACACTGAATAAGCACATTTCCCGTTAAAAAAATTAGGTACTGCATATAAGCTGTCTGGAACTCAATGAAAAGATGAAGTCATGAGGTTGAAATTCCAAAATGCAGTTGCTTGTTATCTAAGACTAAAATTATATGATTGTGAGAAAAGAGAAATTTGAATTTAGAAATATCTAACCTCTACAATTTTCAGAACACCAATTATAAAACCTGATCAAATACTTGATCAATACAGTGACAAAATATAATCCCCATCTTAATAAAATTCCTGATCTCCATTTCCCCTATCCCTATAATTAAACAAATTGGTATTTTACACAGAAGAGAGTATCTAGAGAAGAAAACAGAAACACCATCAGACTGATCCCAAATCATGTGGGATTAAAGTCTTGCTTCAAAACAGGAAAGCACCAGATTTGCTGCTACCTCTAAGAAAAGGAAGAGAGCTCAAAATGCAGACCTAGTTCAAGCCCAGTAGTTCACCATTCTTCATCTATCTTAGTTACTGGTTATTCATTGCATTGCAGAGAAGTGGGTATCCAAATAATCCTGGGGCTATTTTTGTGCAGATCTGTACTGCTGCAAACAGACGAAAATACAAACATGTCGGGAATTATCTTAATTATTTTATTTTTCCTTTTGACTTAGATATTGTTTAGTGTGTAGGAATATGTTTTTCATTCGTATTTTCTACTTGCTTTCTTCTGAACACAAGATCTTAAACAGGACAGTCCCAATACTGTAATGAGCAGCATCAAATTCCTTCTATTAGCACTCAGAAATTAATTTAAACCTTGGGTAAGCCACGGCAGATGTGGCAACAAAAGGCCCTAAGAGAATAAACACATGTCTAACTTGAAAGTGTAAGTTATTTTTCCACAAACAGCAACTATTTATAATTCTAGTGATCATAAACAAAGCACAGATCTATTGGTACACCTCACACAAAAATTGAAAAAATCTGCCTTACATAAAACAAAGCCCTAGATTTCATAAAGTAGCAATTCAGACATTTTTTTTTCTATGCCAGAAACATCCCCTACAGTATTTTAGATCTTTTCTCCCAAAAGCACGGATACTGCATTATCTCTCTCAGATTCCAATGAATTTGCAGCAACATTCTTCATTCCAGCAGCACATTTTCATCTGATTAACTTTAGATCTTTCCTTCTTTCCTACAGACAAACCAAATCCTGTTACACATCCATCTGTGCAACAATGATGAGGGACAAGAAAATTAATGGAGAAAGAACACAGAGGTGGGGTCACCATCCTGCATCTGTAAAGAGCAGATTTATACTGCTGCCTAAACAGTAATGCCATTTTTGTAGCACCATACATCCTTCACTGTAGATGCCAGGCAAAGACTACCAGAAAAGCCCTTTTTTGATGTGGCCACACAGTTTCCATGGGACCTGCCACATACAACAACACTGCCCCTAAACTGACTCTCCTCAGAAGCTGCTGAAATTTGACTTCTCCAGAGCCACCCTGCATGGAGCACTGGAAGGTGGCATATCACTGGCCAGGGGTCTATGTACAAATCACAAACAGGACGGGACTGCTAAGGAACGCGTCTGGAGCTGTTGTATTTTCCAGCCTCATTACATGGTTATGACAATGGGAAGATGCCAGCAGCTCACATCCAAGACAGTGGACAAAGAACTTAATGTCACAACTTACTTTAAAAGTTTTTTGACCAATCACACAAAGCAAAAGCATACTGGCAGTAGTTCTATCCAACCACTATAAGCACATGTACCTTTGGTTAAAACAATGCCTGCTTATTTCAAATAAAAGACTTGCTTGTAAGCCTTAAAACACAATGCACAGAGCTCCATTACTAAGCTTAGAACTTCCTACTATCTTGCTAGATATACTTTTCTGTAGCTTAGGGAGTTATTCTATCCAAGCGTTAATAGACAGGTCATTGTTCTGTTTGTCTTTACTTTTCTACTTTTTACATAATTTTTCTGCTGACAAATCTTACGGCTACTGCTTAGCTCTAATCACAGTTCTGCTGTGCCTTCTGAGGCCTGCCTTTTGCAGCTTTCCCAAAATCCTCTGATTTTATGGATTTCCATAGTGGCACACAAACCAGCCAGGCAGAATGAACACTGTAACTTTATTATTTAAGGCACTGGGACAGCACAGGCTGCTGGAAAGTCTAAAGTCTGTCTGCCATGGTTATATCAAGTACTTGATCATACTGTTAGCACAAACAAACTTAGAATCATACTCTAATGCTGCAATAAACTCAGATAAAAATTGTCATGTTATTTAGAAGTTGAATGACACAAAAAAGTGATTCTAAAGCAGTTAATGAATATTAGTGTCACTTGCCCTGCTCAGAGGACACAAAAGAAAGGAGAATGTTGAAAAGATTACAATATTTACTAATATTCCTCCTCTAAAGGGCCCAAATTGAGACAAAATTATCTTCTCACAGTGATTTCACAAACCAATTTTATACATGCAGGAAATCCTAACCTAATAATAAATCTTCTTTCTGTATTTTGAAAATACATTTCCACAGACTGCTGAATCACTGTAATAATCCTCACATTTCTGTTAAGAGGAAGTGGTCTGGCTTCCCTTTTCCACCTTGTCCCTGTTCCCAGCTGTATAGTCTTGTGTATGCCCTTACACCACCACCTTGTCATGACCCAATCTTTCTCTCTAATCCCTATGAAAACTCATTTTTCTCATCCCCTAGGATTTAAGTCAGTGATATCAACAGGTATGATACTATGTTAGAACACAATAGAGGAAGCATTTTTTAGATATCATCTTTTAGAAGGACCTGCCAGAGGCAGAGTAAGGCAAGGAAGGGGAGGGAATGCATGTGGAAAAATGGCAGCTGAGTAAGGCAAGGGAAGAAATTCAGCTGCACTGAGTTTTTACAGCAATTTCACAAAATTGTGTCTGTAGCCACCACTAGAATGCTGGTTAAGGGTGCTGACTGTTTTTTGGGTAGGTCTGGGTAATGTTCAGTTTATACGTATGTATATACCCCTCAAACATGTGAGGGGTATAGCTACATAGATAGGAGATAATCTTAAAAAAAATTTTCAAACTTAGTGTCTAATCATGTGTACATAAATAAAGTTAAGAGCATTAGACAGTCAGTCTGATTTGAATTACTAACTGCAGCTTTTTTTCAGAGCACAAGGTTCATATCCATCT
>WBNQ01028215.1:0-14671 GCA_013401375.1 Spizella passerina | reverse complement strand
ACATGGCTGGCCGTGCTTGTGTTTAGTCTTATTCAAAGACATTTTCCAAAAAGTGCTATGGATTTGTGTGGAGAAGCTGATGGAGTTGTGAGATCCAGATGAAGCTCTAAGAAGTTACCAGGTGCAGTCCCTCTCTTCTGTTATGGCTCCTGAATTTGACATGTCTAAAAAGATGCCAGTGTATCACTGTCCCCTAAATTATGGCACCAGTAAGGTACTTTGCATAGAGGCCTGTTTGCTGATAATTTTCATATTCAATGAGTCCTTATTTACTGGGAAAAAAGGCTGAAATATATCTTTATGCTTCAGAGCCCTTGTGGAACTAGAACACAGCCAGAGAGTGTGATCACTTTGGCTTTGCTTCCACAGGATTATCAAATACCATTCCCTGTCCTTCACCCTGCAGGTCCAGTCCCACATCTCTGGTGTTCACTCCTGTAAATGAGGTGGCTGAGCAGCCCCTGCCCCATTGCACAGGTGCCTGGCTGTGGGACACAGCAAGGAAGGGAAGAGGCATCCTCATCTTCCCAGGAATTCAGTGCTTGGTCAGCACCATTCCTGCTTGGCTTCCTTAATGAACACAGCTTTAATTGTGCTGGAACAGTTCCTATTAATGTAATAACACTTGCATTTGCACAGGGCTGTGTCACATTCATCACGAGGGGAGGATGTGTACAGGCAGCAGAATTTCCATTAACAGCCCACACATGATGCTCTCCCCAGTTTCTGTGGAAACAGCCTAATCCAATTTGTCTTCCTGAAGTTCTGGTCTCTCACAAGACATAACTCCCTTTTCCTGCTTCCAGGGATCGTGCTGCTTGGCACAGCCATCAATCTCTTCCAGGACTGGCAGTCCAGGCTAATTCAGGGAGAATATCTGTATTTGGTGATAAAAGACAACAAAGACTCTATTTCTTCAGGTTAAAACCCAGTTCCATTATAATTCAGTGGGAGTTTTGCCACTGACTTCAAAGGGCCAAAAGGCTCCCCTGGCCATGTCCTGGGAGAGCAACATGATCCTAGCAGTGTCCAGGGGCTGCAAAGAATGGCTCCTTCTGGAGCAAAACTTCTTCAAGTTTAAAGCTGATCTTTCATTAGAGGCCACAAGGTCTGGTACTTCCTAAAAATATACCAAATAACTGTATCACTGGAGAATTTTAAAAGAGCTGTTATTTTATGCCCTAGTCATTTCAAAGCAGATTGGGTTAGTCTGGCAACAGCAATTTCTAAAGGAGTAACATGAAATATTTAAAGATTTATAGAACAAGTGGCCCACTTAGGGGCTCATCTAAGTTTTACTAAACATTGCTGGTTATGCCTTGCTGTGTCAGCAAAAAGAGGCTGAGATTTAAATAAATAAAACCTAGTAGCATGTAATAACAGACAGGGAAAAAATAGGATACATCAAGTTACTACTGAAAGGAATATCGAGCTCTAAGTGATCTCTGTACAAACGACTCTGCTTGTCTCTGCAGCTAACAGGAGACAGCTTTAATCTCCAGGCTGCATGTTATTTAACTAAGCTGAAATTGTTTTCAGTGATGTGAAGTGCATCCACTAAAGATAATGATCCCATTTTGGATTGACTTTATTTTTTTAACAAAGGGGGACAGGTGGATATACTGAGCAGAAATGTTTTTCATTAACTGCAGCGAATCATCACAGTGTCTAGTTCCATGAAATACAAATTTGTGATATTCCTGACAACTGTTTCTTGTTGCTGTCTTGCCCTCTCATCAGTGTGTTATGGCCTGCTCAGGAAAGGATTTACTCCAGAAATGTTGAAATTATCCCTGGAGTTAATTCAGCCACCCACACCCAAACCCCGTGGGCCAAATCTTTACCTCCAAGAAAATGACCCTGAATAATATTGCAGATGTATCTGCACTGAGAATTAATTCAAATTCCTTTCAGTTCAGAGAGACATTTTAATGAACTGCTTAGATGGATACTTCAAACCTGAAAGGGCAGGTTAATTACCTCCCCAGATTAGCAAGGACTACACCCCCCTGGAATGAGCCCCCTCTGCTTCAGAGCTGACCATGGATTAGAGAAGGGCTGGGGCTGATGGTTTCCTCCCTGGGTGACCCCTGCTCCACCTGCTCTGCTATGTATGAAAGCATGCAAGGACATTCGTAGCTAAACTTCAAAAGTTTTCACAGCAGAGAAAGGCAACAGCACCCTGAACCTGCTACTTCTGCATCTTCACGGGTCTCCTCTCCCAGTTCTGCTTCCCACACAATATTTGGCTGGTGGCCCCAGCTGTACCTTGATGGCCTGTCAGATTGTGCCCAAAATTGTAATTTTTCAAGGTTGAGAAGCAGAACCACAATGGAATACCACATCTGGACAGTGATGATGTGCAGTGTACAGGAAATGTTTCAGATGTCACAATTCCTCATCTCCATGTAGGATGGAGAGAGGAACCTGCAAGGCTCAGTGTTTCCTCCTGGAGTGAGCAAAGGTCTCACAGTTGCACTTCAGGCACCTGCACAACCAGTTATTGCCAGGTACAATCTGTGAGTTTAAAGTGAGACCTATTTTCTCCGCCTTGAGATATCTGACAGATCAGTATTGAACCAAACCTTCAGCACAACTTTTCTTCTAAATGCCAGAGGCCTGCTCATACCAGTTTGAGGTTATTTGCTCATACTCAGCTCTCATGTATTTCAGTGTAAGAATGAGAAATTGGCAGTAATTAGTGACTCATTAGATCAGGTGGCCTAAAGCTGAATTTGGGCCTTTTAATCCCTGGAGAGAAGCTGTCAGATAAAGCTCAGAGAGAAGCTGTCAGATAAAGCTCAGAACTTCAGCAGAACCGAAGTGGTTTTATGGCAGTCCTGATGAATGGGTAGCCCCAAGTGCACTGGGCACCCAGGGCCGTTTGGAGGCAGAAGGACCATGCAACACCTACAATGCACCATTAATAACCTTCCTAAATTGCTGTGAGCCCCTGAATACCCTGCCAGTGCCTGGATTTTCACTGCCTGAGAGCCCCTTGCAGGAGTTTCAGCTCCCTGATGTCCCTCCATGCCAGCTGATTTTCTGACCCTTTTGCAGGATGCACAACATGGGGCTCTGGCATTTGACTCTCAGCACTACCACAGCAACAACCTCTGTGCTAGGTGACAAATTGTTGGCAACATCCACAGGGGAGGAAATCCTCTCCTGGCTCTTGTCAGAGTGGCTATTTTAGCTTTGCCAACAGAGCACTGACAAGAGGATCAGAGGTTCTTCTAATGCCACCTTGTCTTTTCAGGTTAATTTATGCCTTGTTCTTTATGCCTGTTTAGTTAAGGACATGCTGCAGGTACGGAGAGAAAAATGTCACAGAATCACCACCTGGCTCCTCTGTTTTGATCTGGCTGACAAATGCCAGAACCTTTGAACAGCAGGGTGCTAAATAATAAACAGACCATGCCTTTAAAAGCACCTGGTGCTTGCTTAAAATGGTAATTTTGTACCTGCTTAGTGCCTGGTACAGGTGCCAAGCTCAAAGCAGAAGGCTCCCCTTTCCCTTCCCTGCCCACCAAACAGAACACCAACAAGTAGGAGACACAACAGCAATTAGGAGTAGTGAAAGGTTAGAATTCAGCCTACCAACCACAAGGAACACGAGGAACAACAGCAAAGCCCCTTTCTGACTGGAAAAACTTCAGGAAAGGGAAGAGAAAATAAATAAACAAGGATGAAAGAAATGCCCAGTGGCAACCATTTTCAGTGTGACCTAGTGAGCTTTCAACTTCAAACCAGTCAGATCAAGAGCTTCCCAGCGGCGTCACCCAGGGATCTGTCACTCACACATCAACCCCGCTCACTCTGCCTTGTCTCACGCAGACACGCTGCCAGATACAGAAATATCACGGCCTTCCTGCATGACAGGGAAAACAAAACAACACAAAACCCCCTCAGCCCAACAGGCCTGGTGAAGCCCGAGAGCACTGACAAGCTGTGACCCCATTGTCCACAAAAGGGCAACGTCACCAGGCAGAGCAGGGAGGATGCAAGCAGAATGGTAATTGGGAAACCATCTGCTATTAAAATGCAACTCAGGCTGGAAGCTTCCAGTGAGCCCTTCCCACTGAGAGAGGATGGGGCTGGGATTTACTGTGGGGAAGCAATGGCTGCCCTGGGTGCTTTGCAAATGGAGGGAAAGTATCTTCTTTCAGCTGATCATTGTGGTTCTGAGCAAGTCATGGTGTTATTGGGGTGGGTGTGGGGCAAAACAGCTGCACCTCTACTGTTGTAGCTCTCAGGGTATGGTGTTAGACACCAGAATGTGGCCCTCAGCCTGACAGCTTAAAAAGGAACCCAGAAATAAAAGACTAATATTTTTAGGGAAGCACAGAAGGACAAGAAGCAGATCAGAAAGGAGAGAAAGATGTCACTCCAGTTAAGGCATCAATATCTGACTGAATGTAATTCTACAAAATAGCTCTAAGTGACCCATGTAATCAACATTTCAATTAGGTTTCAATGCAATAATTTACCCTGAGCAGCCACACAGTAACTACACCTATTTTTGTCCAATCTATTTCTACCATATTAAAGGTTAGAAGTATTCATGGAGTCTGAAGACAACCATTAGGAAAATATCTCAAGTATTTAGTGTATAAACTTGGCATTTATGGTCTGAAATAGGGACAGGCAGCGCTGATGAATCCTTGGCAGTTTCCTTGTTCAAGACAGATGAAGAACTCTGTAATTTCAGACTGATGCTGAGAAACTATATATACACTCTGCCTTTTTCATGAATCTCTTAAACCAAGGAATGAAAAATGGGCAGACATCCTCATGTTTTCAACAGTTTATACAGCCTCTTGCACTCACTGTAAGTAGACTCAATAACAAGTGAGTAACAGCCACTCTCTAATAGAAAGTGAGACATTTTTCATCCAGCTATTTGTTACCAACCTTTGAACTCGCTACTTTCAAACCCTTGCTCACCAGCGTTCGGACAAGTTTAATCTGAAAATTAACAAGTACTTTGAAAGCATTTACAAAAAATCCAATATTGCACCTATGAACTTCCAGCATGACTGCAGAGGATATACTGGTGGCACAAGGTGTAAATCATCCTCCACTTCTGGACAAAATGTTACCCAGTCAACACCATCATCCAGTTATTACTGGGAAAGAACAGCACATCTGACTCTTAGCTCCAGGCAAAGGCTGCAAATGAAGCCATTGGATGATTTCAAAATAAATTTGCATCAATGACATTCCTAAAATAACTATACAGGTGTTTCATGGCAATACTTCCAGAAAGAAAGAACCTCCCAGGGAAAGAACCTCTCAGGCTAAAGAAGTGTGCATTTTTACACAGAGTCAGCAACATCTTTCAAGGTGATGTTCAACATCTTTAAGCATGTCTGAGACTCACCTGCTTAGACAGTAGAAAGGACACTATGTGACAGGTCATGGGTGAGAAATACCCAGAACAGTGCACAAAGGTGGAAATATGTCCTCCTAAGGCCTTCACTGAGCTGCCAACAGCACGGTAACGAGCTGAGGGGTTCGTTAGTGTGGTATCTGCAGAAAGCCAGCGATGCATGGGCAGCCCTGCTATTTCCTGCAGGGACTTTGTTACCAGACAAGAGAAATGCGGCCTGGCTGGGCTCAGCTGGATGTAATTCCCACTGTCTCTTGCCCAGGCCTGCAAGTGAGCCTGTTCTGGGGTGGCCTGGCGAGGCCTGGGGGGTTGTAGGGCTTGGTGGGGCTGTGGGGCCTGGCAGGGCCTGGCAGGGCTGTGGGGCCTGGCAGGGCGTGGAGGGGCTGTGGGGCCTGGCGGGCTGATGGGACCTGGTGGGGCTGCAGGGCCTGGCAAGGCATAGCGGGGTTGCGGGGCATGGTGAGGCCTGGCGGGGCCTAGTGGGGCTGTAGGGCCTGAAGAGGCTGCAGGGCCTGGCAGGGGATGGCGGCGCTGTGGGGCCTGGTGGGGCCTAGTGGGGCTGTAGGGCCTTGGAGGGCTGCAGGGCCTGGTGGGACTGTGGGGCCTGGTGGGACTGTGAGGCCTGGCAGAGCTGTAGGGCCTAGCAAGGTTGTGGGGCCTGGAAGGGCATGGTGGGGCTACGGGGACTGGTGGGGCTGTAAGGCCTGCAGGGCTGCAGGGCCTGGTGGGGCATGGTGGGGCTCTGGGGCCTGGTAGGACTGTGGGGCCTGGTGGGGCTGTGGGGCCTGGCAGGGCCTAGTGAGGCTGTGGGGCCTGGTGAGGCTGTGGGGCCTGGCAGGGCCTGGTAGGCCTATGGGGCCTGTCAGGGCCCAGCGGGGCTGTATGGCCTGGCGGGACCTAGCAGGGCCTGGCGAGGCTGCGGGCCTGGCGTGCCCCACACACCAGTGGCGGCCTGGCGGGGAATCCGCCACCTCCCCGAGCCAGCTGCCAGTGGAGAAGCAGCCCCGAGCGTCTCCCACCAGTTGGCAAACAAACGAGACATCGTGTTAGTGCAGTTCAAGCTGTGTTGCCAAATTCTAATAGAAGGAGAGTTTCTGTAATCCCGAAAAGGGGCTATGTGATCCTTGGAAACAAGATGCTCTTGTCTGGCCTTCCATTCATTTTGTAAAACATGTTAAGTTTAATTTCAGTGCTTGGAGCTGCAGCTGGCCGAGGAGCAAAATCACATTCATGTGTTAAAAAAAGAACTGGAAAGGGATGCAAGCTGCTAAATTTTGATACTGATCTGCAGCCAGCCTCCAGAGAGTGGCTCGGTCAGGACTTCTGGGCTTTTTCCACTTAACAAGCAAAATATGAGTCCATTTTTTACAATCATAAAACCAGATTTTCTGTCATTTCTCTTTCTCAGTGTAGGTAATATGCAAAATTAAACGTTTGCTTTCCAGTGAAAAACATCCGTGCCCCACACCCCTCTCTCTCCACAGTTCTTGGTCCTAGCAGTGCCAGCCAATTCCCCCTGCTGCTGCACCAGCTGCAGAATTGGACTTCCAGGGCAGGAATTTCAGGAATGAAGAAATACCTGGTGTCATTAACAGCAGCTAAGTAGAGAAGCCCTGACTGATGACAGACATTTTCTTCCCATAGCTACTGACCTCCTATGTTCACCCCTCCAAATTCCCTGGCAATATTAATTACACACCTATTTCCAAACCTGCTGGGCCAAATCCTGATCACAAGAACTGAAACAGGCAGAGGAATGTGTCGTTTTGCCAGTCACCAAACGAGATGTGGCTGGGGAAACCCAGCTCAAACTCATGGTCAAACCCACACCAAGCTGAAGTGCAACCACAGCCACAGCCAGGGATGAATTAACAACCACTCTCCTAATTGTTACTGCCTTCTGAGGTCACCCTGTAATCCCAGGCTTTGGAATCTGATCCAGGGCCCACTCCAGCCTTTGTGAGCCTTTCCAGAGAGCTGAACAAACCCTGCTTCAAGTCCCTGCTAGTTCCTCATGTGTCAGCCTAATCCAATGAAATTAATCTTTGTTTTACCCCAGCTGCCAGGTACCATCCCTCCTGTGAGGGTCTTACTTTGGTACAGATCCCTCACATGCTTCCTATACTCCAAGATTTGTTTACTTTTAACACCAAATCACTTGTTTATTAAAAATGTCCATTTGCAGCAAAGGAACACTTGTAAAATTCTCATTAAACTGAGAACCATGAGGCTTGAAGCCAAATTAATTCTCCTATACCAAGTTAAAAATGATCCCCTAAATGTTATGATGCCTGCCATGTTTGGTTTCTATATTTGTACCTCAGGCATACAGTTCCTGACAAAACTAAAGGCACTGATAAGATCTCTCCCAGAATGCAAGAATTCCCTTGAAAGAAAACAGACTGCAGGATTTTACAGTGTTGGAAATCTACTGAATGTAGACATATAAAATATTTTTAAAGCCAAATAGTCAAGATCTACAAGTCTTTGGAGTTGCTCAAAATTTTAAAATGAATTTTACATTGCTGGCTTGTTAATGGACTGAGACACTCAAGGGGGAGAAGCTTTTAGAATAAAAACTATTATGGGCAGAATAAAGGGGAAAGAGGGACAGGAAAAGGCTGAGGCAAGAGCAGAAGGTGATGTGAGAAGTCAGCTCATAAGCTGGACCTCAGAGGGGATGGACTTTTCCTGTGCACCCCCAGGTAACCAGAGGGACTTTGCCACCAAGAATTCACTTTTTGGGAAATACCTTCTCCCCAGGCAAGAGGTCCACACTGCTGCCAGCAATGAAAGGCCTGTGCAGGGCAGTACCAGGAACTGATCCTCAAAAAAAGCAGCTTTTCATTCCACTTGTCTCACTGAGAGAGCAGTCTGGCCAACACTGCTGTCCAAAGGCTGAGCACATTCCTGGCTGATGTTCAGCTTTCACTGCAATATACTGCTACCCTCACATCTAGATTCCATTTTACAGCTCCTGTACACCTTGTCTCACGTGTTTCCTGGGTGTTAGAGGTGTCATGGTATTTTCCATCACTGCTGTACAATACTGAGTAGTTCAAAGAGCTGGCTGAAATGCCATTTTCCCCATTACATTCAGAGCACAGACAAAATCTTTCCTTCTATTTGAAATATTATTTTTCAAGTTCCTATAAAGGCTATGAACATAATTTTTTTTAAAGGTAACAGAAATTCAACTCTCTCAGACATCCAATTTCTCATCTAGTCCCATATTTCATGTCATATTTGGGTATTATTTACCTGTTTCAGCATGCTGAATGTCTGTGAGTTTTCTACACTTCAGACATCTCTGATGCCATGGTCTGGCTGTAACAGCTCCCTGAGCCCACTGACAACACTCGAGTGGAAGTGGCAACAGGGCTTAAATTTTTGTTTAATCCTTTTGTTTAAAACCATCCACAATGTCAAATAGAGGAGACAAGGAAGCTTCATTCCCACAGTGGAATCTGTCTAAAATCCAATGACACTGGAGCTATTCTGGACCTCTGAAGATGCTTTTGTTTGGATTCTTGGCTGCCTTCCAGCCACTCCATCTTCTCTTGCTGGACACTGCTCCACAGCTTGCAAACAGAGATGCTTCTTCCCATCTTATTTCCTATGGTGTTTCAAGCATTCATTTTACTTATTCTTGCTGGGAAGCGTTTGGGGCTGAACTAGAAAAGGATGAACTCTTCTTCAGCTAAAAATACTTAAGTGGCTTGTAGGATAGCTTAAAGAGCCCTAACATTTCCATCTCAAACCCCAAATCTAGTCTGAGATCACATGCATACCTTTATTAAATATAAAATGCAGACTAAAATATCAGCTAAAAAGGGTGGCTCTGGCACCAAGGCCAGGAAACTCTCAGCAAAGCTTTTCTTCAGTACACTCAGAGCACCCAGTGATTGCCTGGGGTGGGTGTTCTCTAAGCTTCCTCCACTTGTAAATAATGTATTGCTGGAGCACAGTGTTCTGAACAGAAATACACAGTTTTGATTGACACCTGCAATACAGCAATTTCTTGAAGAAGTACTGTTTCTCTGCTCTGTGGATGGATGTCTCTAGAACCCCAAAATATGGCAACCTGCCTCATCCTTACCATGTCTCTGGAATTGTTTTCTCAGGGTTGCTTCCTAACTTCGTTGCCCAGTCCACACATCAGAGAACAGAACACACAGTAAAGTGCAAGAGGTAAATAATTGCTAGGTTTTGCCACAAATAAATTTCAGCCTGATTGTGAAAAATAGTTTATTTCTGTGTGGTATTTTTAACTCCTAATCATCTAGCACATGGTAAGACCCTGGTATTTGGGGACTCTGCATTTCAGAGAATACAACATTTAGTTCTGAGGTTTCCCTCCAAGCCTTAATGAAGAAAAGTGTGGTCTAAAAAAATGAGATCCTGTATGTGATTTTGTACACCTCAGGGTCACCTGTGGCTGGATGCAGGGATGTAATTCAGGACCATCTCATTTCAGGTTGATGTGAAACATGGAGCTGGGAGGATGAAGCAACTAAGAACAGAATCTTTTTAAGCAGCAGTAAAGTCAATCTTTTTAAACTTCACTGGGGATTTACTTCAGCAGAAGCTTATTTGTGTGGTGACCAGATTCTCTGCAAAACCTTGGCTTCAGATGATGAAACATGGGATAGGTTGAACACATCTTTTGTTGAACACGAGCCAAGGAACATGTAGATTTGACCTGATGAATATTTTCAGATAGAAAACATGCACAGGCTGATAGCAGTGCAAAGTTTTGACCTCAGCTACCAAAGCACATTTGCTGACTTTGGCTGACTTTCTCTTTCAGATCTGGAGCTTGAAGCCCAACACAGGTTGAATGTATACAAAGTAAAAGTGGGAAAAAAATAATATTTGCACAGAACTCTGCAAACTGACCCATACTCAGCTCTAATGAGAACATAATGGTTTATCCAGCTGCACAAAACAGAGGCAAGAAGCATAAGAGCAATTCCTCTGCTTTCTTAATTTTTAAAGATATGTTTGAACTTCAGTACACATGGGAGATTCTCTTCCTGAATGCATGCATGTACACTTCTAAAAGTGCACCACCAGCATTTTAAACCACATTAAAACATCCTTAAGCCAGAATGGAAGCTTTGCTTCCACTGAGAGCAATAAAAAAGAAAGAATACCAACTCATAAGGCTGACTTTATAAATCTTGGGATTATCCTGCAGTCTGTGGGGTATCTTCTGTCTAAACTGCCTGCAGCCCCAGGGGGATGGGGATGGATCATCCCCTGCCCCTCCCCAGCAAACAGCCCGAGCCGTGATTATTGTGAGCTCTGGGAGACACACTGAGCACTGAGCCGAAATGTTTGTGTGTGTCAGATCAATCTTTTCACTGACCAGGACAGCTGTACTCACAGGGGGACCACCAATCATCCCGCTAGGAACTGCTTCTGTCCTTCAACAGGCAATTAACGTGAGTCCATTACAGCTCCCCCGAGGCCCCCGCGGGGCTGCGAAAGGCATCGACTGAAAGGTCAGAAACCTCATGAGGACAGGAAAGAAGCTGTGCCTGGCGAAATGGAGTGGAAAGCAGGAGCTATTTGTCACCCGCTAGTAATTCAAAAAAAGGGGGGAGGGAGAGGCTTGAAGGGGGTCCAAGCCTTGAGCACGACCGCGAGCAGGCGGCAATGGGAACAAGAGGAACAGGAGCTGCAGGAGGTTCCTCTGGGACGGAGACTTTACCCAGTGTGGAGCTGCAGGAAGAGTCAACAGAGCCCAGCAAACCCCACTCAACCAATTCTACACAGTGAAAAAGTGCCCAGGCTGATTAATAACCCACAGGAAAACTCTGGGTAAGGAGTCCCTGGGGGCTGAGGTTCACCACCAACACAAACATTTCAGGAGAGAACCAACAGGAATTAAGTGACCAGAAGCACACAGAGAGTGGCATTCATGAGCATCTACATCTTTCAAAAAGAACCAACTGCTTCAGTCCAGTGGTAAAAAACCAACAAACATGGTGGCTTGGAGGACGTGTTACAGATCGCTCTCTATTTCTGTTTGAGCGTTCTGGGCAAGCAAACAAAATTATTTGGTTGTGGAGGTCTCAGGTGAATCCCTGCACAAAACCCTCCAGATCCACCAACCAACCCTGGTAGTTTTCCTATGGAAATCCAATCAGATGATTGCCAGGTGGGTGACCAAAGGAGGAAAATCAGCCTATACAGAATATTTAATTTGCACACAAGTGCAAGGAAAAGTTAGAAAGTTATAAAAAAATATTTCATGCTGTTAATTGCGAATGGCTTTCATCCAGTCCCCTGGTCAACTTTAACCCACAGCACTCAATGGGAAGTGTTATCACAGTTGCTCTTTCCTGTGATAAGAATATTTCACAGAGGTCTGGTAGTACCTGTGCAATCAACAGAACAAGCTGAAATATGGCACATGTCAACTATGCAACAGCAGAACTTAAAAGGTGAACAGCAAGAATCTAAATAGTGAAAAATTGTCAATTTCTTTGGACATGATTCTGAATTATTTGTGTAATTGTAATTTTTCTTGATGTACAAAACCTAGACTGCAAAAGAAAAAAGGGAGGGGAGGAAGAAATAATGAACAAACCATGTGTTGATATGTCCTGTCTTTAAATGAGTGTACAGGGGCTGCAAACACCACAAGCTCCACTGCCTGCAGACAGAAACCATGGTGGGCTTTGACTCCACCTGCACCATCTCCAACATGTCTGACCTTATGTAAAATTTCTGTATTCTACTTTCACACAAAATAAATTCTGGTGACTGTGTTCTTTGTGGGGAGATGTGCATCACGTGTGCAGATTATTTATGAGGGTATAGAATGTTTGACCTCGCAGAGCACCCATCACCCAGGGGCTGACAGGCCTGCAGGTCACTGAGGGGGGCTGGGTGTCCCACTGTCAGCTGTACCAGGCCTCCACCTACAGAGGCAGGGGCAAGAATATCCCCGAGGATGTCACCATCCACTCAATCACCTGGAGTCCCAGCATCACAGGGAGGTCATGGCATATTTCTTACCCATTTCCACAAAAAAATCCATTTTCTATCTCCTCCTCTTGTCCCTTATTTTCTTGGTTCTAACTTTGTTTTCTCTGCCTTCAATATTTGATGTGCACATACACAGTGTGTGTGTGTGTTTATGTCTACATCTAAATATCTATACATCTAGCCCCAAACTTTTTTTCCCCACATGAAGTTTACTAAACACACATTGTGGATTGAGGTAAACTACAATTACAGAAACCCTTTTGTCCTGATATTAACTGCCTTGTCCCCTCTCCCCTGTGCTCCCTTTCCAAAATGCCCAAGGAGTGTCAGGTTAGTTCATTCCCTGTGGTGCCTGCACTCCTCACGCCCCAGGGCTTTATCCTCAGCAGCAGCAGCAGGCTGATGTTTAAAAGAAGCTGCCAATTAGTATCCAAGACACCAGTTAACAAGAGAGTTTCTTCTAATGGCTTGTACTGATGAATGAATTAATGAAATTCCACAAGTTGTTGATGTGTGCAGAGCGCTGGTGTGGCAGCCCTGGCAGCACACAGACACTGCCAGCAGCACAGAGGGTGGCACAGGTCACCAGCCTGCCCTTCACACGCTGTCTGGGCAGAGCCACAGCCCAGGGCACCTCAGGCAGCACTGCTGGCTGCAGTCACCTGCTATGGCCCTGTGCTGCCATGTAGGTGTAGGAGGACACAGTATGGGTAATGTAGAATGTAATCTTATCCCCCAACGAGTTGCAGCTGGACCCTATTACTAAAGATTAGGAGCAGGCTGGATGATAACAGGCAACACTTGTAGCCAGTAAGAACTAGTGCCAAAAAGAGTGGGGAAGAGAAGTCAGAGGAGTCAGATGACTGCTGTGAGGGCCAGGAACAGTCAGTGCTTAGAGGAGCTGCCTACGAGAAACATTGAGGTGATATGAAACTCTGGAGCTATAAGACCTTTGCACTATAATGACAAGAGAACTGTTGTAATATTTAGGAAAGCTGGAAGAACAAAACTCTGGCAGTTTATGGGATAAACTCATCCAAAGTGGCGGCAGCACTGAGGGGAACTCACTCTGTTTTACCTTTGAAATGACACTTTAAATCTTCAATGGTCAACCCACATTTATGCATCCAGAAAGCCACATATTGAGATGAGGATATTGAGGCAAGCTTGCTCTGCCTTTAATTAGAAGACCATTAATATCAAGTGCTCAATTTTATTTCCTATCAAGAAAAGCTTCTACTTTTTAAGGGCACTTGAACTTTTCTAGGAGCACGAATAGCAGCATTCAATTAGAACATGAAGTAAATACCAGCAGCACTAACAGCATTATTGCCTCTTCAAGGCAGATTCCATAAGCAGGAAACAGATTTGCACATGTATGCACCACTCTCCATGGGTACCAGAAGGTACAGATATACAATTGTGTAGTGTCAAGGTCTGGATCCCAGAACAAGTTTCTGCAGTGCTGCAACCTCGCCCTGGCTGTGCTGAGAGTTTGTTTTGTCTTCCTAAGCATAGCTTGGTTTGCTGAAATCAATAGAACAGTAACTTTTTCCCACTTAAATGAATGTACCATCAGAGAGCCAGAGACTCCACTCAGCTCTGGGAACTCTGCAGTGAGATCTCAGAAATTCAGCTGAGATGCACCAGGGGGTTGTAGGCAGGGCCCAGGAATGAGGAGCCTTAACTGGATTTTGGCCACAACAATGTGTACAAAAACATTACGACTGAAACAAGTATAAGATACGCCATGATGCATGTTTTATTGACAAGAGATCAATAAAATGAAGGAGATCATAAATTGTGTGTACAACCTATCCAAGCTGTCTGTCACCTCCTGTCCTTCTCTTCCCTCCAAAAGAGATACAATCATAAAACCTTATTGATTCAAGTCCTTCATGCACTATTTGGGGACAGTTCTTTGTGAACTCAACAGGCATTTGTTTGATTTATCACAAATTCATGAGGGTTTTGAACACATGACCAGTCCTGGAAATGAAGTTGACATAGCTTGTCTGACTGTGGACATAAGAGGAATGTGAGATTGTGGATAAATGAGAGTCTGTGGTGGCCAAAAAGCAGCAATTACATGTGAATAGCATGGGGGAGAGAAGCAGCACAGTGAGAAAACAGATATGGCTATTGTATTTGAATTTGAGTATTTGAAGCATGTTAAGTGTGAGAAATAGCTACTCACTTTTGATAGTTTAGGAAGGTTTATTAAAGGTTTATTAAAACTTCCTAAATGAAAATACACCAGAAAACTGAATGAAGAAAAAA
>WBNQ01028214.1:12899-35758 GCA_013401375.1 Spizella passerina | reverse complement strand
TGTTTATTAAATTTGGAAATTGGAACAGAAAACTGATATACATTTTATCACGAAGAAGAGGATGAGTTGGCAATTTCTGTTAAAATATTTCAAAATGTTCTGATTACTGACAAAAGCTGAACAGAAATGACTGAAAGGATCACCTTCTCTGAGACCCTAATGCCATGCAGGCAAGCACTGCTCAGATCATATGATGAGTTGCTGCCTGTTTCCAATCCTTATGTCCTCCTACTGAAAGTTTTTTAATCATAAAAAATTAAAATAATTATAATAATAATTAAAAAAAAACCAGCAAGCTGCTCAGACCAAAATCTTTCCATTCTGAAGACACCAAGACTCCAGTATTAAGTTCTTCAACAGGAAAAAAGCCATTAACTGTAAATTTTGCCATGTCACTATGAGGAAGAGCAGCTATTTGCACCTGCTCAGTCACAGTTATTTACTTCAGAAATACCTGTGCCAGGAATTCCAGCTGCACCTGCACAGCAACATCAGAACCATCAGAAGCTGAGGAATACTTGCAAGCACAGGCTTGCCACAGAATGATGCTCTGTGGATGGACTAACCTGTTGTGGACAACAAAACTTTGTCTTTAATCAATGCTTTGCATAAAGCCTGCCTCTATCCATGCAGACAAGTCCAAAAATGCATCACCTCTGTCCCCTCATCTTTACAGAAACAATCATGAATATTTGAAGATGACAAATCAACAAGTATATTTTGTATCTTAGTCAAAGGAAAATTTGTGATAAAGTGTGGTCTAACAGTAAACTACTGATCTTACTGAGGTACAGCCAATTACTACCTTAATGTTATCTTAATTAGTACAGTTCATCCTCAGAAGACCCAGCTGGAAGGCTCCATGCAACGTTCAGATGGGACATAACAATATATAGATATAGCTGCAGAGAAGAAACACCGGTGGGCAAGGGGGGAACTGACACTTTTATGCAGTTTTATTTTTCAAATTCTGGCCACAAATTTTACATACACATTTAAGCCAGCACTCCTATTGCACTTTGTGTTAGTTGACTTTGTCTCATTATGCTGCAGAGAAGGAACAAAGAGAACATCACACCAAAAATGCTGTTTTCAGTCCACCCATTTGGAAGCATCTGAATGTTTGCTCTGATCACAGCTGTACACACCTGCCCTGTGGTACCTGTTTCCCTCAAAAGGGATGGGGGCTTCATACTCCATCTCCAACTTGCTGGCTACAAACTCCTATCTGGTCACAGGGGCTCTGCCCAAGGAGGGTGCTTGTTACTACAGGTTGTGTCCAAGTTTGAGTCCTTGCCAAAGCTGGAGCCACAATCCTTTGTCCTGTGGGAGACAGATCAAGCCCTTTGCCACCCATCTTTGCCCCAGATGCTTCTTTGAGAATGAGGCACACTCAGAAAACTTCATTATGAAGTGCAGGAGGACACACACAAATGCCACTGACCACTGCTGCTCCTTCCACCCTCAGGACGCTCTTTGAGGTCTTTTGGTATTCAAAACGTGGTACTGTGAGTAAACTGGAGTAGAACTGAAAAGCCACAAAGTTACAGAGGCTTGTAGCTAATGATACAGTTCCCATTCTGGCAACCACCAAAACTGGTTGTTTCCCAAGTCACAAATACAGGCAGGACTCACTCCAAGGCTCACCATGCTGAGTTTCCAGTTAACTTCTCCTCAGTGCAATGACAAAAAATAAAACTCATAAAGAGTCCACATAAAATGAGAAGATATATGTTTGGACAAGGCTCTGTTTGCTGATCTAACAAAAGACTCCCAATGTAAATTTCACAAACATCATTTCCTCTGCAATGTCCAAGCTCAAACAAACTCTTCCTGTATTTTCTTGAATGGAATCAGAGCTCCTTGCTCCATCCAAAGATGTAGCAACAATCTAACTCCACCTGCTTTTCTCTGCTATCAGCTTGTGGAGTCCCCCATGCTTTTACAGCGATGGAGCTGCAGCAGATGCAGGATTGTGAGCATCTGTTGGCACTATTTCCATAATAAGATTATACAAGCCCTTGAAGAACTAAGATCAAGTGAAAAATCCAGAAGACTTGAAAGCCTCATTAGCTTCTGGTTAATCAGAATCGGAAACTGTCTTTAGAAGATGGGGGACTCTTGAGATTTCTCCAAGGACTGTTTTCACAGCTGTAATTATCAACTGGAAGCAGGAGAGCAAAAAAGCTTTAAACCAGCATTTTTCAGAAGCTCTAAGAGTGGTTTAGTTTGTTTGCAACTTGAAAACATCCTCCAACAACACTTGAGAACTACTGATCCCCCCATGGCAATGGCAGAGGAGACAGCAGCAAAATAGTTTTTGCTGCCATAAACTTAAAAAGCCGACTGTGATAATGAAGGGAACAAGACCAAACATACAGAGTTGGGAAAAGAGATGGAACTCACAGCTGATTTCAATGCTGCCTTTAGTAAGTCAACAAAGAAATAGGAAAAGCACAGTCCTTTCTGTCTTCATCTTGGTGCTTTTAAGTGCAGGAAAATTGAGCTTCAGGAAGGTGTAAAACATTTGTGCAAGGGTCAGACACACCAGGTTCTTGGGCAACTGGAGAAGCAAGACATTTTAGAATAAGGAGGAGAAGGAAGAGGGACTTGTACAGAAGTGATCATTTGGATAAATCTTGATAAGTAATACTAAAGATGATTAAATTCTGGACACATAGCACATTTCTTAAGGCTATTCAGGTTCCTTTGAAATCTTATAATCACCTCCACTTTCTACTTTCACAAAAAAAAAAAAATCTTTCTTAAAATTCACACTGTTTCATTTCAAAGATAATGCAGGCACAAGAATTTCCTAGTCATAATATTAATATTTTTAGTACTACATTTTGATAAGTTGCACTAAAATGTCTCCAGCACAAACTCACAGTGACCTCTGCTGAACAGTTAGTGCATCTTCCACACAGAAAATGGAGCTGCTACACTGCCAATCCCAGCACGTGCAAATCTGTCACACAAGCAGCATTTTGAAAGGAATGTCACTGCTTAAGCTACAAAACCCACAGCTCTGTTTGATATGGAACAGATAAAATTTTATGCAGAATATCAAGCGCAATCTTCTGATAAGCCAAAACAAAAAGATTAGGTTTCCCCAAAGCCCTACATGTCACTTTGTGAGCTATCTAAAGCTACTGGCTACATCCAGTAATTTCAATTATTCACTAAGGGATTACACTTATTTCAGTAAATTAAACAACAGCAGGCTACTTATGCTTCCAGGGCCTAAATAATGGCTGTGGTGAGAGCAGCACTGGCTGCTGTACACTAAGAATATTTTGATTTTATAAATGAGAAAATTCAGAAATCTCTGTCTGACATGGTTTTGAGACTATTGCAAATATTTCTACTTCTCAAAATCCCCTTCCTCGGCTAGATGCAGTTGTCCAAACCAGCCTTGCCAACCCTGCACAGCTGCTTCTCTCCAGCTGTGAGCCCCAGCAGAGCAGCATAGGCACAGAGCTGCCCTGGGCATCTGACATCAGCCTGGGCTCCCCGGGGCACAGCAGGGACAATGGGATGGGATTTCCTCTCCCACACTGCCTGCTATGTGGCAAAACCCAGCTGCTACTCCAAGCCACAGCTGTGCCCATCCAGGAGCAAGGGTAACAAAAAAACCCAAGTTGAACAAAAACTTAAGAACTCCTTCTGCTCCCTCTGGACTCCGTTTCCAANGCACAAACTCACAGTGACCTCTGCTGAACAGTTGGTGCATCTTCCACACAGAAAATGGAGCTGCTACACTGCCAATCCCAGCACGTGCAAATCTGTCACACAAGCAGCATTTTGAAAGGAATGTCACTGCTTAAGCTACAAAACCCACAGCTCTGTTTGATATGGAACAGATAAAATTTTATGCAGAATATCAAGCGCAATCTTCTGATAAGCCAAAACAAAAAGATTAGGTTTCCCCAAAGCCCTACATGTCACTTTGTGAGCTATCTAAAGCTACTGGCTACATCCAGTAATTTCAATTATTCACTAAGGGATTACACTTATTTCAGTAAATTAAACAACAGCAGGCTACTTATGCTTCCAGGGCCTAAATAATGGCTGTGGTGAGAGCAGCACTGGCTGCTGCACACTAAGAATATTTTGATTTTATAAATGAGAAAATTCAGAAATCTCTGTCTGACATGGTTTTGAGACTATTGCAAATATTTCTACTTCTCAAAATCCCCTTCCTCGGCTAGATGCAGTTGTCCAAACCAGCCTTGCCAACCCTGCACAGCTGCTTCTCTCCAGCTGTGAGCCCCAGCAGAGCAGCATAGGCACAGAGCTGCCCTGGGCATCTGACATCAGCCTGGGCTCGCCGGGGCACAGCAGGGACAATGGGATGGGATTTCCTCTCCCACACTGCCTGCTATGTGGCAAAACCCAGCTGCTACTCCAAGCCACAGCTGTGCCCATCCAGGAGCAAGGGTAACAAAAAAACACAAGTTGAACAAAACCTTAAGAACTCCTTCTGCTCCCTCTGGACTCTGTTTCCAAGGCTGGCAGGAGGAATAGCACTTCAGCTCCATTTCCTTCCATAGCTCTCATTTTCTTCCTGTCTCAAGGCCCAGCAACCATGTTCTGCTGGTGGACTCCTTTTTTCTATTCAGATTTAAGTAATCTTTTTTTTTCTTTTTTTTTTTCCCTGTTAGAAAGTAAATAGTTGAGTCTCTCAGGCCATATCAATGATACTCCAGAACATTGCTCCAGGACCCAGAAATATTTGGAGAGGGGTCTCAGGGCACTTATCCCACACAGGGGTACAGAAAAAGTGGTTCCTCTTGGTGTGTACTAAAAATATAAACATATACGTGCATATATACATAGATGTATCTCCTGTGAATATACTGGGGCTTCTTCCTACTGACAGAGATCATTACAAACCTTTTGGAACAATAAACAGTTACTTTGCTACTACATCTCCTTAAAAAAAAAAAGAAAAAACTGTACACAGAGACATAGTACATTTTATTCAAAGTCAGCCAAACTAAATCCATTAAAAATTCTTACACCATAAATAAATTTTGCTAGGAGAAGAGATCCCTACTTCCTGCTTTCTTACTTCATAGCAGGTGACTGCACTTCTGAATATAGAATGGGAGAAAGGAGCTCATTTACTTGTTTCTGCCATCATAAAACCATATACATTTCAGACTTACCAGTGTTTACAAAAATCAAGTTATTATCCCTACTTACAAGTGCCATTTAGTCCACTTGTGCACCTCCATATGCAAGCTTGCTTTTATTTAAACATTATCCAGTCAAATAAACCATATTAAACTGTGAGACCAACATAAATAGCTTCATATTTAAGTCTCTATATTGCTTGTAAGTTATTAGGCAGAAAACTGGACTAGTTAAAACTGCATCTCAAATTGCATTACACACCATGTTGCCAAGCACATAATTTGCATATTTTGCCACCAACACTAATACTTCCCTGAGAGCCTTTCAAATTACTCTGCTCATTCAGACACAGCAGCTCCCAAGGCCATGCTCCTGTATCAAAGCCACCAGGCAGCACCTCTGCAGTGCCCCACAGCTCTCAACCATGAACACTTGTGGGATTCCAGATTTTATTACCCTGACCTGGCCTAACCAAGTTTCTGTTTATGAAGAGGACAAGACTTTTCATTTTAATCTGAAATACCAAAACAATTGTGAGATAAGCACAGCAGCAGCAGCTGCAGTACCCCCAGGATAAAAGTCACAGGCTGACCATTTCAAAGCAGTTTGGAAAGAAAAGATACACATCAATCTGAGCTGAACCAGGATTCATTCAAGTCCTAACTAAAACTTCAGGATTTCCAGTCCTTAATATTTCATCAGACTCTTGTGACTCTAATCCAGGATTTCAAAACATAGCTTTTAGTTTAAACACTGAATGCTTCTTCATCTTACGAAGACACATTGTCATTACAAGAATGATATTCTCATTATGAACTTCCAACAAATTCCAAGGATTTCTAAAATGTTACCTCTTGAATTTTCACTGAAATCATGATCTTTGTACATTAAGGGAGAACAGAACTGAAGCTTCCATGATCTAGCACAGAATTAAAGACAGATTTAACTTTCATATCTCTAAGCAGAACTAAAGCTCTAAGTTAACAGACAGCAAGTTGTTCACATTACTTCTGCACAGATCCATGTCAAGCTCTGTGATTCTGACACTTCCAGATCTGACATTAAATGCAAGATCATGGCTGCAAACCAACCCTTAATGTATTCTATGCAGCCCATTTAACAGTGTTTGTATAGTATAAAATGATATCATGTACAATTAGGATGTGTATCATATGCAACTCTTCAGCTGCTGACTCAACAGAAGATGGTAACTTAGAAATATTTTATGGTATTTTACAGTAACTATAAAACCACAATATGATTTCCTTATTTTTACGACTCTAAATAAAACTCAGATTTGTTTTAAGCAAATGAAAGTGATGCTCCCATAGGAAAATACATCTTTAGTTTTTACAACATTCCATAAAACACAAGATGTACAGAGGGTTTATTTAGCTTCAGAGACATATTTTGACATCATAAAAATTCCCATCTTTGGCAGTTCTGAGTGACTGGAATTAACTTATTTACTCTGAATTAACATAATAACTTAACCAGATGGTATGAGAGTTACAGTTGATTAGATCAATGACAATAATGTCACCAAGTCTGAGCATCTGACCTTGGCAAAACAAATACTGCAATATTTACATTTTAAGAGGCAGACAAATCTGTAAAGAATGGCTGTTGGTAAATTATATGAACACAGAGCTCTCCTCATTAAGAGAATACACTACCAGAGAAACTGAATGTTATAATGTCACCTATTCTGTGAAGCTTCCTGTGCTATGAAAAATATTTTTAATATGCATTCCAAGCAGCATCCATTTACATATATGTACTAATTCTCTCTTTTATTGGTTCATTTCTAGATTTAACAGACATGTAGATAATTGAAGTTTTGTATAGCACACTAAACAAAATATAAGTCATGCACTGATTTTAACATTTTTATAAACCAAAATTACAATCAGGTAATACACATGCATCTTTTATTTATTGCATATAGTTAAAAAACGTACTTCATTAATGTATTTTTACCCTAAAGCTTTTCTGAATGTCCAAATAATTTCCCAATTGCATCTCAAAATTAAACCCTTTAGTTTTCATCTCTATACCCCAGGGCCTTACTGCACAACACAACATATTTTAATATGGTTAAATGCTACTGATGTTGCAAAATGTTATTCCTTATTGGAAATGGTCATTAATATCACTTCATACCTCAGAGAGTATGGTAGTAATTTGGCAATAAAACACACTATTATCATCGTCTTCTAATAACCTGAAAGTGTTGTAATCCTAGGGCCCTAAATGTGTTATGGAATATTATTAGAACAAGCACATTCTGGTCATTATTTAGATGGGAACATTTCCCATGTCTCTCATACCTCATTCAGTAATTGCACACTCCTGCTATAATTAAATCTGCCCATTTTAAATTGTCCATAATATTCTGAGGTTCATTTTCTGGTCCTGTGGGACACATCATTGACTCCATTTTAGGAACAACATACTTTTTAATGATGTATTTTAAATTGTTTATTTTTATTTAAGTGACTGTCTAGAATAATAACTTGAAACATCCGGAATTAGATAAAACAGTTTAAAGCGAGGGAAATGACAAAAACAGCAGCAGCTTCCTAAATATATAAAACAAGAGTGAAATACTTCTTCCTCCTTGAAATGACTTTACCTGCTTGTCCAGCACTAAATGCACTGTCTTCCATTGGAAAATATTGCTTTGGGATGAGCAGCATTCACTGGAGACAGGTTCACAGGAACAGAAATGCTGTGTCCAAGGCTCAGCCAGGAGCCCCCCTACCAGACATTGCCCTGCCTTCAATTCACACTCAGATAAATACCAATACAGCAAAAACAACCTGAGAAAAGGGCCTAAACCAAGAAAAGCCCAAGGCTGCAATGCAGTGTATTTAAACAAACAACTACCACATCCAAGTGTAAACTGTTCACTGTGAATGAATGCTGAAAATGTACATGTTTGAAAATGTTGCAAACCTGGCATCATTTATCAGAATTGAGAGCAGCAGTGGTGTGATCTGGTCTGCCCATGAGGCATCTCCATCCTGCTTGGACAAGAGCATCAAAGGAAAGCTCACTGCTTCCCTATCTCAGCTGAAAGCAAGCCTTAAGCCATTTCCCCCTCGTCTAAATAAACCTTCACACACAAATCTCGGAAGGGATTTCCGCTGGATTTTGGGCACAAATAAACTGCAAAACTTGTGCCCACCAGGCAAATTGTGGGGAACCCACGAGCAAAGTGTATCCTGAGAGAGCTGATGAGTGAGCCAGCTCAGCACCCTCAGCTGAACTGTGCAGATGCACCAGGGATACACCACACCAGAAAATCAAAACTCCTCAAGAATGGCACCTGCTTCACTATCTGTTGTGACAACACAAGGGAAAATAGTGTGTTTGTATTTAGAAAAACAGTAACACTTAAAGCACATTCCAAGGCCATGTGAAATACATACAAACCTGCATGGTGATATTTATCTGTGTCACATATAAAATGCTGTAAGAAATAAAGAACTAAAAAGTAGACCCCATAATCAAGAAGTACTGTGCTTAATGGAACAGTTTACTGAATTGGGAAACACACTCATGCTTATGGCTCTCTACAAGCAACTCTGGTGTTATAAAATGCACAGAAAGATCCACCAGAAACATTTTGTACTACATTCCTGCTACACTGTAGGTAACAAAAACACTTCAGGGCTCAAATAAACTAGGAGAATGAAAATCTTCTACAGCTACCTGTCAGTAACAAGAAAGCAAAAGCATTCAAGGGCAAAAATTTAAGGATTAAAGGGGGATCAAATTATTTACAGGGACAGCTTTAAACATCTGACTGGTTAACCTCAAACATGAACAGGAACTGGTGGGTTTAAGCCATATTAAATCCTCACAGAGGAGACTGCAGTCAAGCACTCAAAAATCCCTATACTTGTGATATTCTCCATACATTGTTAATACTTTGCATTCTCATTTACAGCTGGTACGAGATATCCACTGAAAGAAACTCCGTTCCAGAGAGCCTATCTTCATGTTTACACACATGTGGATGTACAAAAGTGGGACACAAGACCCCAAATCTAGAATATTTCACTCTTTCTTTTATGTGCTACTCTGCAGTTGCAGGAAGTTCTCTGTCACACCACCATGCTCTCAGATATTCATTTAGACAGCTTTGCAAATCTGCAGCTCTACTGGTTTGGATCAAGCACAGTTGTTGGAATTCAAGTAATAAACTTCCACTTGACACCAGTCATGCTCCTGGTATCTTGCTGCTCTGCTGTCAACTAACATAGAAATAAAGCAGTATTTTTAGTTATTAGCATTTAGCATTATTTTTAGACAGCTTATTTTTAAGCTGTCTGACTAAGAAGATAAACACATTATGAAATTACTTTTGCAATTACACTGTTATCATCCCAAATCAGAATTAGTTGTCTTTGTCCTCCAAAAATTATAAAAATTCTAATATTTTTTTCTTAATTTCAGATTCAAAATAGTTGCATTTATCTGATATTTCTCCAATTGTTGGAAGAAGCTGGAATAGTTGGAATAAGAAATAGAAAAAAGCAGTTCAGAAATGAATAAAGGAAAATGCCTAGGAGTCCACAAATTAAGAAGGCCGAAGAGCTGTAGGCTGTAACAGCATCTTCCTGAAAAGAGAACTCTGAACTTCCAAGCAATGAGATGATTCTGATAGCTTACATCATACTATAATATGTTAAAAAAGCTGTAGCATTATGCGTTTCTTTTACAGAAGATAATCATGTTTGAATCCTTTAAGACAAAGCAGATACACTAGTATTACAAATTAGCTGGCCAAATTTCCCATAAACAGTTTTTAAATATAACAAGGATTTCCCAAACACTTAGGAAAAAAAATGATCCAATAGTCACAAGTCATTTGTTGGCATTTGCAAAACACTTTTTGTTATTTATTGAACAACCACTAAAAATATATGTCATATAATTGTACCTATGGTTATTTTATCCATCTTCATTTATAGTGACCTACATATCTCTGACGAAGTTACACATTTTGCAACACTTTAATAGAAAGTTCAAAAAAACCAGCTTTGTAAATTCCTATCTTTGATATCTTTAACATATACTAATTTTCATCAATGCAAAATAAAGATCAGCTCTTCCATAACAAGGTCTTAAAAAAATTATGTATCTCACTAAAAGACATGCAAGTTGAAATACATTGCCTCATCTACCTCTCTGCATAAGAGCAAAAAAAAAAAGGACTATTTGAATACTTCAGAAAATTATCTGAAGTCTTAATAAAAACTAATAATATTTGAACCTTTTGTGGGAAAGGGAAAGGAAAAAAAAGGGAAAAAAAAAGAAAAAATTTTAAAAAGCCCCTGAGTGTAATTATGCAGATTGAACACAAGAGGTAGCTCGTGTCTCCATGTTCTTCCTTCAACTAAGAAACAGGAAAGCAAATGGAATAGCAAATACAGCTATCACAACGAAAGATGTGTTTTTAAAAGCTAGATGGACAAAGGGATTTTTGTGTCCTCAAAGAATTCATGGAGAGCAATGAGTGAGATATTCTGGGTGTACCTCTGTGGAAAGCACCCTGCTCACTCTGACTTATTTCATAGCAAAGCCCTGAGTCCACAGAGAAGAGTTCATTTTCATCCAGGCTTCTTTCTTTCTCCAGAAAAAGGAGATGACACCTGCATCACATTTAACCCCAGTATTTTCTTGGGGATCATTATAACTTACCCTAATTCTAGACCCTTTCTTTATGGTAAAGACACCTTTTTCAAAACACAATTATATTAATATTGAAGATGCCATTATAAATGCACAAGTTTTCATAGCTGTTTTCAAATATGTTAATTAAAATGTCACAGCTGCAGGGGGAAAATTGGCTAAAAGGAGTGTGATGTATATAATATTATCAAGTAGACTACAATTATTACCTCTTCTTGATAAATATGTTTAGAAAATTAATGCTTCCACATTGCACATCTGATCAGTTTAATCATCTTTTATTACAACAGACAAATCCATCCAAATCTACAGAGATTCCTCACTGTTGGGTTTCTAAAAGCGCACACCAGCAACCTCCAAATGTTTCCTAATGACAATAATTAGGCAGCTGGCCACAATGCCCTGTACCTGTCTGTGGGTCACTCTCGATAGTTTCTCCCGTTAATTACACACACGCAGGGAACCAAAAGAGAATATTCATTGTGGACAACTCCAGGAGGCAGCAGTCTGAAGCGGGCAGAGCAGCTCCTGTCCCTGACTGCTGCCCCTCCCTGGCAGAGGCACATCAGGTGTCAAACCAGGGGCTGCAGAGCAGCTGTGAGAGCGCCAAGCTCATGCTCACCTGTCAGTACTGTTGTAGTGTGTTGTTAGGTTTATTGTATTGCTCCCCCATTTTAGGTACTGTTCCCCCCTGTTTTATGTAAAATGGTTCTGCCCTTCCCTGTTTTCCCGCCTTAGTTACTGCCAGTTATTTTGTTGTTATGGCAACTCCCGCCTTGGGGGTTGCCAGTCTTCTCAGTTATATAATTCCTCCTCCCCCTTATTCCCTTATTTGTAGACTTTATCTCCTCCCTGGGCCCAGTCAATCACCCCCACTCCTCCTAAATCTCCAGAATGTTCTTCTCTCTGGGGGCTGTGGTTGGCTGTGGTCCCGGGGGCCCTCCTATGCTTTGTGTTCATTGGGTTTTCCCTTATATCATTCATGTTAAGTTCATCCCCCTCACCCCTCCCTATTGGTTCCATGTAAACCCCTCCTTGTCACACCCCTTCCCTTTAAAGCCCTGTTCCACCCCTATTTCGAGGTCTCTCTCACTGGCTGCCCTCTTGGGAGGCAATAAACCAAGTTTTGCCCAGTGGAGAGTCCAGCTCCTTTGTTCCGGTGGATTGGCGGCAGTGCCTCGTCCTTCAGCCCGCGCAGCCTGAGGCCTCTGACGCTGAGGGCTGCGGGCTGAGTTCATGCAGCGGAGCGTCGGCCTAAGCTCCAGCCAGCCGGACACTGACCTCAGGGCCACATACGCCCCGCCGCAAGTACTAAACATGCTGTGAAAAAGAGGCTTTTATAAAGATCTTTTAGGCCTGCCTAAAAACATAGATCATCTATTTTCATACAATTTCTGCATGTTACCTGTTATTTAAAACCCAAAGGATCAGAAAATAACACCCAGGACCTTTATAAAGTCTTTTGCAAAAGAATAAAAAAAGCCTGTACGTAAATGCTACAGGTACAGTTCCTTACTCAACCAAGATACAGTTGAATTTTAAACATGTAACCTCTCACAACCACTAGTAGGATTGAAGCTGTCTCTACTCTTAGATGCAACATTCTCCCGTGTGTGTACACAGACAAGGACACATAAATAAATTTCAGGTTAGGATCTGTTCTTCAGGGTAGCACCCTTAGGGCAGATACGCCCCTGCAATGGTAGGACCTCAGTTTTAGCCAACATGCTTCAAATATATGAATGCACTCAACATGAAAGATCAAATTAGGATCTACCAGTTAACCTTTATCACAAAAACAACGCAAAAAACCATGCAGAACTCTTTACTTTGAATAAAAGCTGTTCTTATCAACAAGAGATTTCCTATGGGATAAATGGAGTGAGGGAAATTTTGCCAATTGCTACAGTAATGTACAATATTCAGTGCCTTAACAAATCACATCTTACTGTCATCTCAGTACCCAGTTCCCATTCAGAATCTTTTAGTAACAGATCTCAAAGCACTTAATGTTTTAAGCTGAAAAGCTAACAATCTATACAAAAATATTTAATGCATGGTATGCAGTGACCTGGACATACGATCTCTACAATATAAAATTTGCCAAATGCTTATAAAAGCATAAGAAACCACAGATATAGAGATGCAGAATATACAGATGTATATTCCTTTAAATGGGCAAATACTAAAACACAGAAGGAAAAAAATACACTCAAAGTGTATATTTGAGATTAAATCCCCATACCACTTAACTTTGCACCATGTTTGTTTTTGAGAAACATACAAATGCAGCTAAAAACTAGCTCCCAATGTCTATTGAAAACAAGGGAGAGGATACTATGACCTTAATTTAAATACTGATTTAAATTTACTTTCAGGGCTCATTAACATCACATAAAAATATGCCATTATTAAAATTTTTAAGGGGAAAGAATATTATAAGCTAATATTTATTTCATAATTTGTAAATCTATTTTAGTCTACTTTTTTTTTCCCATGTACCCACTTCAGGTGCTGTTGAACACATCTGAAGTAATGATTCATTCAAAAAAATTTTATTTAAATAACTTAAGCAGACTTAGTGAAATATTTAACCTAAGCAGTTCAACACATTTAAGTTTCAACACAGCTGTAGCCACTCAATGGAAAATACAATTTTCCCCGTTTAATTGAGTGTACAATACCTGTGACAGTGCTGGCACTACCTGTGTGAACTGCCAGACTGCTAACAGGGAGAAGCAGGCAATTCACCTAATGCTCTTACCCACCTAACATCCTTAAATGCTGATGTTTATTTGACAAGACAAACCAGAGGAATCCAATCCTGGAACACACCGAGGCTGAAGCACCAAAGGAGATTAAATATCAGTTAGGTCAGCTGGATGCCGTTTCATTTTGGCCTGAGCTCAAGTAAAACAGAACACAGGTAACCTGACTGGAAAGCAACAGCAGCCCTTAGCCAGGACCTGCACCACCCCCCAGTTAATTGCATGCTGTTAATGAAGACTGTTTTATTGCATCCCCCAGTTATACTGATTTAACTGGGGCTCCTCTGCCAACAGGGACAAAGGGCAGCAAGAGGAGCCCCCCAAATGGCCAAGGCCAGGCTCACGACCAGAGAGGGGTAGGAGAGAACCAGATAACAAGCATGCTCCTGCAATTTAATCATTTCTGAGAAACAGCTTCTCAGCTCTGGGTAAGATGTCTGGAGTCTGTCAAAGTCAAGGGATTTAGGTACCCAAAACACTTCTTTGAATTGGAGCTCTGACAGCATCTGGACACAAAGCTTTTGCAGAAGCTGACTTGAGCTCCACTCGCTCATCTGCTTACGCTCCCTTGGTGGCCCATGCCCCAAGCGTGGCTCAGGGCAGCCAAAGCACAGCTGCTTCTCCAGCAGGATCCAGAGACAAACCTGTCACCCAAAAACAGGGGGTGCCACACAGAGAGGAGCCTCACACTCTCACAGTTAAGTTTCAGGGAGGGACGTCACACAGTGATGTGTTACTGTCACATTTGTGAGCATCTGATCAAGGCAAACATCTGAAAAGGTTTTAATATAATTCTTTCAATTTCTAATATTAAGAATTGCTTTGAATACTACAAATTAGGCATATTCCAAATCACAAAATCACACAGTGTTAAGGGGTTTAAATGGATCTTAAAGATCATTTAGTCTCAACTCATCCTGCCACGTGCAAAGACATTTCTCACTAGGTCAGGTTGCTCAAGACATTACCCAACCTGGCTTTAAAAACCACCAGGGGTAGGGCAAATATACTGGGTTTAAATGGACAGAGAGGACAGGGAGGTACTTCTTACTGGGTCACAAACACACTTAGTCCAATGTAATTGCCTAGACTATTTCAGATCTTTCTCAGTTAAAAAAAGAAAAACTGAATAAAAGTCCTCTTTTATTATTCACTTAGACCTCACTATAAATAGTCTAGATGAAGAAGTACTCTATCACATTATGGACAGAATACAAACAAATGCTCATTTGCTCGTTCACTCTGTGAATCCATTTCCATGCTGCTACATCACTACATGGTAGAAACATCTCTCCATCTTGTCAATAACAATTACAATGTAGTAAAAGTAGCGAAAAAAAAACCATTAAAATATCTATTTAAAAATTCACACCACTGTAAACCTCAACATAAAGTTAAAAGTATTATATAAACTAGTCACTTAATGAAAGTGTGATGAATATCATTCTATACTGTAAATCCACAAATAACATCTTTACTGAAGGATGCAAAACACCTAGCTATAGCCAGATCAGCACTGCAATCTTACAAAAGTAGAAAGTAAGAATTATGTTTTTGAAAAATGAACTTGTAATTTACAGATTTATCTACTGATGCCAAAACAGAAAGCTTAGATATATCTAAAGTATGATTAACAAATATTTTTTTCTACAGACGACCTATACAAAGACGTTACCATTACAAATCATTAAATTTTGTGATGTAAAAAGAAAAAAAATTATTCCACCCTCTGCTATGGATCACAGAGATATTTTTGTTAAGTTGTAAACTATAAGCAGAAGATAGCTGTTGGAATTAAGGATAGATATCTCAAAGCCCATTACTTTGGATATAAACTTGAAAAGAGGAGAAATAACCCCCTAAAATCCCACAACATTTAAATGAACTAATTTTATCTATCATTGTAATGCCCATCACACAGTGACCAGTCTTCTGATCACCAGACAGGTGTGACAGATCACAGAAGGACTGTGACAGACACCTTCCCTAATACTCCAAATAGTTTGGGATCATCCCTCAATGCCATCTCTTGCTTCCCTCTACAGCTCATTTATAGTTCTGTCTAAGAGCACAAGTCTCAGTCACCTCCAAAAAAAATGCTGGTGACCTTCTACTATTGACAATAAAACCTTAATATTCACCCTTCCACTTTATTTCCTACATTTTTTTTCATTAGCTATAGACAAACTTCTCCCTTATTCCATGGCTGTTAAGTCTTTAGAACTTTTGGAGACAGAACTTGTCAAGCATCTTTCAGAAACCCAAGTGAGAAATACTATACGGATCATCCAAATTCCACCAGAGTAACCCAAAGAGATTTATGAAATGTGACCTATACTAACAAACATATGAGACAGAAAATACATCGACCCTCCCCACAAGATCAGATTCATAAAAACATCAGGATGGAAGAGGAGCAACCAATTGCAAAGTCTTCCTTTGTCAACTCAGACTCTGCTCCTGCTTGCAAGCAGTTGGGTTGTATAACAAAATCCGAGCTGGCTGTGCCACATTCCTTCTCCTCATTACCAAGGTGTACCATAACAACCATTTCTCCACAGCAGACTTGCCCAAAGTCATACAGGATGTTTGTGACAGAGTCAAAACACAGCTACAGGAGGAGTGGAAAATCAGTTTTTCCCCAGAAGTCCTCCAGTTGTTCTGCTGACTCCCAGAAGAGAAATATGTGCATCCTCTCTCCTTCCACAGTTATATCACTGGGATTTCTGTGTGTTCTGCTTACGTGCTGTACTGGAATGCTCTTCTTTAAAATCTGGAGACCTCCTATTTTCTTTCACCATCATCTAAAAAGTTTTCATTTTAAAAAAATTATATAGGTCCTGTCTTAATTCCATCTACACTGAAGCTTGTTGCCATGTCACTAATTTACTCCTTCCAAACTTTTTCTATTAAATTAATTCACTGTGTTACAGATGTTGCTATTGATTTATCTACTGAACTAAACACATAATGAAGCAGAAAGTAAAACCAACAAAAAATTATTGCTTTTTTCCTCTTATTAATTTTGTCATGGCTCCAAGAATTATTCCCTCAACAGCAACAAAAAACGATATGCTTTTCCACTTCAGTCTCTCTGTAAAACCAGCTTTCTAGCAGCAGAATTAAAAAAATAACTAGTGATGAAAAGAAACTTGAAAACAAACAGAAAGGACAAGTTCCTTAAAAATGCAGGCTGCATTTTAGTTAATATAACTACATTTTTTTTAAGGGACAATTTTCTTCAGATTATGATTTCTATGGTACAATTTTAGGATTATAACAGAGAAACTTGAAGCAAAATCAGTAAGCTTAAAGGTATTTTTTTGTTTGATCAAAGCATGAGATACAGCTGCTCCATTTTTTGAGTCCAACACAAATGCTGATCTAAACAGTATGAGCAAAGACAAGCTGGGTTCAAATTTGCAACAGGTTTTCAATTTCAGTATACGAGAATCATTAAGTGTTTACTAAAATGCAGCAGAAGATTAATGTGTTAATCTCTGAAAGTTACCAAAACATAAATCCACTAAGTGCATCAATAAGCACCTATCAGCTTTTGGAGTGATTTAAAAGGAGCCTATCTGAGCTCCATATCACCAAGCTGTTACATTTGGAAATGATTAAGAACAGGTAAGAGCAGTTTCAAGTATTTGTTTAACCTGGATTCAATATCCATACAGTCACTAGGAGGTCCAATGGAAACCTGAAGGAAACGCTGCCCTTTCCATAAGATGGATGCAATACATTCAGAGGGGCTAAGCAAGCACTTTACTGCCCAATAAAGTAAATGTACACATAACAGCCCATTTTTTGTTACTTTGGCAAATGAAAATACAGTTGCTTTTTGGAAGCCATAAAAAGGAAGGGGGTGGGGAAGGGAACGAATGGGTACATCAAGATGGTTCTCCTGATCTTGGCACCAGCCAGCATCACACACCAGCTCTGTAACACCTTCACAGAGCAAACCTTCACGTTATTGGCAAATGCCCTCCCTCTTCTGCATTTGATGGCCACTCAGAATGGGAATTAAGAGAACAGAGCCAAGATGCAGAGGGCTAGACAGAAATGCCCTGAAGACCTACCCTGCTCAAGTTGGACTCTGCTGCCTACAGCCACAAACCTTTAACTTGCAAGCTAGTTAAGCAAGGAAGGCTCCATATCCAAAGATTTAAATAGTTTATTACAGAGTTTATTTGCTTACTAAACAACCACTTTATCACTTGGAAGGACTAAAGTCTTACATTTTTACTAATTAGTAGATGTCAGCTATTATTCTTTTGAGATGTATAACAGGGGAAAAAAAGTTTATTTCCCTGTTCTGTAATCCACATGTAGCTGTTCAGATGCCTAAATGCCAACTCAAAGACATTAGGCCAAAGGCAATGCTCAAGTTATTTAGTTCATTTGCATCTGAGTTAAGTGTCTGTATTCAGTCCATCTAACTTCTGATGGAGCATGGAAGGAGGAAGAAAAACGAATTCATTATATTTCAGTAACTGAACATATTTTTACATGTACAGAACTGAAGTTCAGTGAATTGTTTTGCAGCAGCAAGCATCAACATTCAGAATAATTCAGGAAATCGCTGTCATTCTAAGAAGACAAACAATTACACCACTGTCTGCATCTGTTTCCCCCAATGCAAATCTGCCCATGCCTGTGAGCAAGCCCCAGTGCCAATGCTCCATCTCTTGTCTGTGGAGCAAACAGGAGCAGGAGCTGATAGGGAAGAGTTGGGAGTCTCAGTCTGCATCTGCAACGCTGCTATTGTGCCTCAACAATGTCATAAAGCGAAAAAACCACTGCCCCGTGTCATTCATCAAAGTATTGTGATGGTGTCAAGAAAAGAAATATGTTCTCTGCTGTCAACTTGCTTTAATGAAAATGCATTGCAATATTTAAAAACTTTTCAAAGCTGACTTCTATTTCTGACAGCTGACAGATTTATGAAAGTTATTTTTGATGAAAAATGAGCAACAAGATTAACAATATTCAAAACAAAGAAATCAATGTAGTCTGCCTGAACATGCCAAAGTACTAATAGAGGAAGAGAAAGTAACTCAGTAAAGTGAGGTCTGTAGAGGAGAACCTAAGGCAGTTTAACAGCAATGTTTAAAGTTCACAATATTTTAAATATTGGAACAGCCCTTAATGAACAAATTGACCTCAAATGTGACAGACTTTGGAACACTGTGGTTCTCTCAAGCACGAACACTTCATGTTTGATCTTGCTCTCAATAAAACCAGAATGAAAGCCATGAAAGACAAATGGTAGAGTTATTGCCACCTCAATTTTCTTGGGTTTTCTTTTCAGGAAACAATTCTGTGGAATTTCTTTGGTTTTTTGAGGCTTCTCTTTAGTGGGTTTTTCGGTTTTGGGGTTTGTTTTTCTTTCCCAAGGAATTAGCAAATGAAGTAGAAAACTACATTATAAAAATATTCCATAACTCATTTTGAACATGATCAGCACAGGAAAAACTAGAGCATTTTTAAGTTTATAGTAACCTTTCCAACCATCTCTTTAATATGTATAGCACACAGCAGATCTAAGTTCAAGAGACTGTGTAAATTTTTTTTCTGACCAGTAGGAATAACTATAACCATCATCCTGTTCTGCACTACCTCTTTCCAACTTCTGGTCATGAATTCTACTCTATCAGCAACCACTCAAGGAAAGATTTGAAACCATTTTCATTCCTACAAAAGTTATAGCTCTATTTGAACATAAAAAACAAGAGCAGATAAAAGCCATTGGTGCAGGAGGAAAGCTGCCATATCTGCCATCACGGGAACATAACACACAACTGCAAGGGTTGAACATAAACTCTTCAGAAGGGACAGGCAAGAAAGGAGAAGTCTGGTAGCCCTGTGTATGTTAGGAACAGCTTTGATTGCCTAGAGCTAAACGATGGTGATGCTAGAGCTGTGTTTACAGAGAACAATCGGGGAGCACAGTGACGAAGAATGAGGAAATGGCCAATGAACTTAACACCTCCTTTGCCACAATCTTGTATTAAAGAGCAGTCCTACAGGTACCTACTCCCTGAGCTGGAAGACAGGGATAAGGAGGAGAATGAAACCACCATAATTCAAAGGAATCAACCTGCTACACCACCTGGACACACTCAAGTCTATGGAGTCAGATGGGATCCACCCAAGGGTAGTGAGAGAGCTGGGGGCAGTGCTCTGTGAGCCCTTTTCCATCATCCATTAGCAGCCATGGCTAACCAGGGAGGTCCCAGAAGATCCAGGAAACTGCAGGCCTGTCAGCCTGACCTCAGAGCTGGGAAAGGTCATGGAGCAGGTGATCTTGAGTGCCATTACCTAGGACAACCAGGGAATCAGGCTCAGCCAGCACTGCCTGATAAAAAGCAGGTCCTGCTTGGCTAACCTGATCTCATCCTATGACAAGATGACCGCTTACTGGATGTGGATGTGTCTGCCTAGACTTTACTAAAGCCTTTGGCACCATTTCCCACAGCATTCTCCTGGAGAAACTGGCTGCTCATGGCTTGGATAGGCTCTTTGTTGGGTAAACAGCTGGCTGAGCAAGGCCCAGACCCAGCAGTAGTAAATGGAGCTACACCCAGCTGGCAGCCAGTCACCAGTGCTGCTCCCCAGGGTGCAGGATTGTCTCTGTTATCTGCTTAATATTGTTATCAATGATCTGGATGGGGAGATTTGAGGGCACCTTCAGTCAGTTTGCTCAGAACACAAAGCTGGGCAAGTGTTGATCTGCTGGAGGGCTCTGCAGAGGGATCTGGACAGGCTGGATCAGTGAACTGAGGCCCAGCAAGGCAAAGTGCAGGATGCTGCACTTGGGTCACAGCAGCCCCTGCAACACTCCAGGCTGGAGGAAGAGTGGCTGGAAAGCTGCCAGGAGGAAAGGGACTTGGAGGTGCTGAATGTGACCCAGCCTGTGCCCAAGTGGCCAAGAAGAGCAGTGACATCCTGGCTTGGATCAGCAATAGCATGGCCAGCAGGACCAGGGCAGTGATTGTTCCCTGAACTCAGCATTGGTGAATCTGGAGTCCTGTTTCCAGTTTTGGGCCCCTCACCACAAGAATGACACTGAGGTGCTGGAGTGTGTCCAGAAAAACAGAACAGAGCTGGTGAAGGGTCTGGAGCACAAGGCCTCTGAGGAGAAGCTGAGGGAACTGGGGGTGGTGTTCAGCCTGGAGAAGAGGAGGCTCAGGGGACACCTCATCACTCACTGCAACCAAGGAGGTTGTAGCAAAGTCAGGGCCCATCTCTTCCCTCACTAACAAGTGCTAGAACAGAAGGAAATGGCCTCAAGTTAGGCCGGAGGAGCTTTAGATTGGATCTTGGGAAAGATTTCTTTACAGACGGGGTTATCAAGCATGAGAACGGGCTGCCCAGAGGAGTGATTGTGTCACCATCCCTGGAGGTATTTTAAACAAGTGTGTACGTGGCACTTAGGGACAGAGTTTTGTGGTGGCTTTGGCAGTACTGGGTTAACAGTTGGACTGATATCTTACAGGCTTTTTTCAATCTATTCTTTGCTTCTATGATTTTAAATCTATAATGCACTATTTCTGCCTTTTTTATTTTTCATTTCTTGATTCCATCTAATTCATCTGAAATGTAATTTTCCTAAGATTGACAAGGAAACTAAGATCTTGATTTTTCAGTTTTAAACTTAGACCACATGAGACATCTCACTATTTCTGACCCTACTGAAAACTAGAGTAATAAAGCCTGTGGGAGAAAAGAAAATTTCACAAAGAAAATACCCTAGAAGAAAAGCTGTCAGTCACAGATGACAAGAAGCCAGTTACAGCAGAGGCGTGAAATGTGAGCATCACCCTCTCACTACTTTCTGTTTATTTTAAATAACAGATGAACAGTCATTAATATTTACTGTATTTCAAATTAGTCAGATAACACAATATTCAGCCTGAAGTCAGATTAGGCAGCAGCTGGTTAGATGCATGTCATCTGTCAGGGGCTGTTCTTCTAAAAGCGACTAAAACTGTCAGTGAAAATTACCGTCTACAAATCAAAAGAACGTTAAGTGTTTGAACTGAAACACGTATGAAATCAGACAGTTCCCACTGGATTTTCCCCATGTGCTATTACCTCCATGATCAATTCACACTTCAAGTGACAGAAATTGCTGAGAAAGCAAAACATTGCTTGCTTTCTATCTGAGAAGTATACTTTGAGCCAGGGGACATATTTTTAGACAATTAAAATAATTTTCTTTCATTTTTGTCAAGAAATATTAAAGTCAAGCTGCTGTAAAGCAAAATGCTCACTCATTCTTGTACAGGACAACAGGGAGCAAAACTTTGTAGGTATGATAAAAGTGACAATATCTTAGGTGGAAATAAGATAAAATCCTTTTCCATTAGGACATTCTGTAACATTAAAATACTTCTTCTTAAAATAATACTTAAAAGAATACTTCTTAAAACTTCTTCTAATAGTATTAAAATGAAAGCAAAGACCATTCACTCAGAACTTCAGCAACTGTTCAAAACACATGTCAAAAAATCACTTATACAGCACAAAATCTCCCACAATTTTTATAGCATGCAAGGATCACCATTCCACAAAAACAGTGGCATAGCACTTAAAACATACTTTTAAGTACAGGTACTAAAGGAGACTAAAGGGTAAAACACTAATTTTCTGTTAGCTAATTAACTGTTTCTGCTAAGGTGCTGAGAATATGAGCATTTTGAAAAGGAGTGTTATGATATATATATACAGAAATCATTTTTTTTTTTTTGTCCCATCTAGTTTGTATTTGACGTGTTTTTCCCCCTATAACTGCAACAAAATAGCTAAACCTCGAAAGTATTATTGCAGCTGACAACAGTTTCTTTTGAAATGCATCATCCCCATTTTGAAGATATAATGCTACACAAGAAGCAGCAAAAAAAAAAATGCATGCATGCTGCTTCTTGCTAATCAGGGAATGCCACCAGGAATTTTAAATTAATAACCAGTGTGCAGCAGCAGTGGCTGGGTGCCAGCAGGATGCTGGGCTTGTGCAGAAGGGTGGGCAGATCCCTTCTGGGCAGCACTGGGAGGGCAAGGCAGGATGTGCCCTCGTGGCGAAGGCAGCTCCTGCTCAGCAGGCGGGGACAGCAGCAGTAGCTGGAACAATTCTGTCACATGCACCAGCACAGTGAGGCTGGACCACAGCATCTGCAAGGAGATGCCAAGAAAGCTGGGCTTAATCAGTTTAAAGAGGAAGCTAAAAGAGAAGATAATTGCTGT
>WBNQ01028214.1:0-12238 GCA_013401375.1 Spizella passerina | reverse complement strand
TGTTAGCTTTTACATGAGCTATAACAACAATTAGTCAAACAGAATTTAAAATAATAGCTAAATTTAGACTAGATGAACTTCTAAATTGTCAAAATGAAGTCTAGTATTTTGCTTGCATTAAAGAAATCACCAAATTTGAAAACCTCCTGGCAACATGCTGTTATTTTAACACCACAACAATATATGTTTTGAGATGGTATAACATACCATAATAACTTCCAGGACAAGGCACCAAGAGAAGGAATCCATGGCTCTGGAAGAGGACAACTTCTCTCTCACTGCACTGGAAATCAGTAGCAAGAAGAGCTCTACCCAACACCACCACAGCAAACGCCATCAAGGCACAGTGACTTACACTGCTCTAGGGAGCACTCCAACACTCACGTCTACCACAATCTGCACGAACAAGCCTCAGTAAGAAAAGCAAAACATGACTTCAAGACTCACCATGGCCAAACCTCTCACTATCATTCCACTCTGCTTCCATTTTACTCTCCTTAACTGAAGGTGAGCCTACTTCAGCAGCTACAACCCACCTCCCCCTGCTGCTACCACAGCTTTAATAATAACAGCCAACCACTATGGTTAACAGCTTGCCAGGCTCCACAGGGAATGAGTTTTGCTAGGAGCAAATTCTACTAACAACCCAGCTGCCAGAGGAACCTACACACTTATCTCCCGGTGCTCTGTTACACATATCACATGCTTTTCCTCTTTACACGCTTGTCTGGTTTCATTAAAGAAAAAATAGGATCAGATTTTTCACAACAAATCCTCAGGCTCACACTTAAAGCTGATTTCCCTCTCCCAAAAGAAGGCATTCGAGATTCCCCAGTGAATTCAAAACAAACTCTTGCAAAAGATCGGAAAAAAATCACAAGATGAAAAGTAATCATAGATCATGGTTTTCAAAAATAACATCTTAAAATGAAATGAGATTAATTAATTTGCTGGTAGCTGGTGCTATGGCTTTTTTGCCCAGCAGACCTGCCACACACCAATAGTCCTGGTCCTGGGACATCTACCACATATTGATGTAAAAACCATTATCCTTTTGGGCAACCCCCTTCCCTCACATCACCAACCTTCCCAGTGCCATTTTTCCACTCAGTGTTTCTTTCTAGAAAGACAGCACAAAGTGTAACTCCTAAGCCTTTGCCTGCTCTCAGATGCTCATAACAAGGCCTCTGGAACACTTCTGTTAATTGAGTCATATTTAAACACAGGCACTGGAAGATGTTCTAACAACACCCTCTTTGTATGCATTGCCTTGCATCTGGGATAACAGGCAGTGAACCCCACATGGTTCAGGAATCATAGAGCTTAAAAGAAAAGGGGGGGAAAGTTTGTCATCTCAATTCTGTAGCAATCCATGGAAGAAAAATAGAAATATTAGTGAATAAAGCACAAATCTGCTGTCTATGCAAGCCTTGTACGAGCATGGAGCTTTGCCAGGTTCCAAAATGCTGTGTGCAACACATAAGCAGTTAGCAGGAAAACTGTTTCAGATCTTAATGCATCTGCTGAGGCTCCAGCCCATGTCCCAGTAATCAGTCAACTGGTGATGAAAGGAGAATACTTGAGAAGCTCTCACAAAACAGCTAAAAATAAAACTGGACCTATTTTTTATGGTCTCCTGCACATAAGGATTTTTATCTCAAATTTTTACTTATTTACAGTTTATACTTCATGCAACTGACTTTGTTCTTCATTCAAAACACAACAAGAGACATCCACTTCTCTTAAAACTACCAAATACTTCATACATCATGTTGCATAATACTTGTACACCTAAGAAGACCAGCCTACATATTTCTGGAATGTGATTTCTATCCAGATCAACCAATATGACAATATTAGCAGCCAATGAATGTAATTACCAGATTTTCTACCTCAGAATAGATAAGTCTAGGGAAAACAACAGAATAAAAAAATGATCTGTACTAATAAATAATTTGATTGGAAGATCATCTTGAAAGAGGTTTGTTGCTACATCAGATAGGATATTTGATATTGTTGGGTTTGAACACTTCATGATTTTCCATTTCTAGTAAGTTCACTAAGCTAACAAAAAACCCACGGAACAGCAAGAGATGCAGAGCAATTTGCCTTAACATTTTCTTACATCACTGTAATTCAGCAAATGAAAAAAGTTTCTTTAAAAATCTTCTCAGATTCTTATTACTATTTTACCAGTAATTAAATAGTTTTCATTAGGGGGGAGGTCAAAATGAAATTTTACCACAAAAAAGAAAAAATAAGAGATTTAACTGCAAAAAAGGGAGGTCAGTGATACTAAGGTCAAGGAAGGAGAAAAAGGTTTTGCAACATGCTGTGATTTTGAGAGACTTTGATTGATATCAATCTACCAAAACATTTAAAAAGTAATTTTGGCTTGCCTGCCTGTATAAGCAGAAGCAGAGTATTGTTCCTCCAGGGAACCACCCAAGTAAAACCACATATATTGTGAGCAGCAAAGTCTCCTATTGTCTGCTAAAACAGCAAAGACCAAAGCACAGTTTTAAATATTCTCAGATGTCAAACATCTATTAGAAAAAATGTTTCTAAAAAAATTAGAAAGAAACTCAATCAACAAAGAAAAGCATTTTTAAGGAACATTTCTCCTGGTGCTGTAAGTGAACTTGTGCTCACTCAGTAAGGCAGAGCTGGAAGGAGTCTGTGTGTCCACCACTGGCACTGACCACAGTTGGTTCTGGCTGCTTGAACTCTGATCACATTCTGGAACTTCAAACCCATAATTTTTCAAGTCCAGCAGTAACAAATGCAGTTGTGCTTTTGTTCAACAGCATTTCCCATACACACACAAGTGGCTGCCCCTGTGGGAAGGGGGAGGGCAGGGAGGAGGTAAGAATGGTTCTGTCTCACTTAATTACAATGATCTGAAGATTGAAACAAGACCAAGCCTGTAGGAAAAATTAACTGTTCTTACAGTTACTGGAGCATTTAGAAGGGGGAAAAACACATTCTTGAGTCAGAAAAGCCCTTATTCAGATCTTTCCAATACACAAAAGTTATCAAAATGGGTCTTTGTCTAGAGTGCTTCATTTCAGATGTATCACTCACTAACATACTGTAACCAAGCCAAAGCAGTAAGAGTTTCTTAAAACTACTCCCATAATTCTGCATCTATGAGTGCTGGAATTCAGACACACATTCCTATGAATAAGAATTTTTAGCAAAGCACTTCTTCTGGAAGTGACACCATAAAAGATTTAGCTAAAGCAGATGATGCTTTTTCTTTTCAATAAAAATAGAATTTAGAAGATTAAATAATTAAATCAACAAGAACATGCATCCAGAACTTTTCAAGCATCAGCCTGAATTCAGTAATTGAGCATATTTTTCATTAACCACTAGAGGTCACACAGTAACCATGGCAGACATCCAAAAAATGAGTGGACTCAAGAACCGTATGGTCTGTTAAAATCAAAATACACAGGTACTCACTGATTTGCATCCACAAATAAGGTTCTGAAATTGATGTGAGTAGCCTAGTTCCCTAAAAGATTCAATGAACTTGAATATTTACAGATGTCATTTAGTATTTTACATGTCCATAAAACTGAGATTTATTATTTTTACCTCTAAAAAACACATCTAATAATGGGTGCAGCAGGATTGTCAGAGCTTGCAGCACTTTTGAAGGTTTTTCTGATTTTTTCAAGTATTTCCTCATTTGAATTTCTGGACCTTCAATTGAAGAAAAACAGCTTCAGCTATGCCTATAATGAACACTAAAGAATCCCAATAAGCTGGAATATTCTACTGTTTTACTAGTGAATTTCTTGCTATGTAAATAGACATTTAAACATTCCAAGAACAAGAGAAATACTAATAAAACCAAATATGATCCCATGCATATAAAATACATTGTATTTTCAATCTCACACCAAAGTTTTCACTGGATACAATAACTTACATTTTCTAAATCTGAAGGGATATATGCCCTCAAAAATTTAGATGCAGTTGGAATGGTCATGGTCTGAAAACTACTTGCTTGCAAGAAATGCACTTTAGTGCTATTGAAAATCTAGTCTATTTCAAAACATTTGAAGAAACACTATTTGCAAAGTGTTAAAGCACTTTCTGCTGTACACAGCTAATTAAAAATTGCCTGTAAAGTTCATTTAAACTCTTCAAGAAGGTGCACACAAGTGCAGAGTGAGAGATGGATCAGAGTCAGTGATCCCATACTCCTTCCTTATTAGATTACATTTTAGGGATCAGTATACAAAGATATTTCAGGAACTGACTCACTTTTTTATTCCCTTTACAACAGTTTGCATCTCCTCTTTGGAGAAATTTCATTTAATTAGAACCCAGCAACAAAATCTAAAGAAAGACCTGTGTATGAAAGTCTTTCACTACAGCAGAGCAGCGCTGCCAAGGCACTAAACTGCCCTCTAACCCAAGAACTGGTCCCACCAGAACAGGTGCTTCTGTTGACTTGCATTACCTGTTCTGGAATAAGTAAGATATTTCACTCCCTAAAGCTCTCAGTCTGGTACATTTCAACATTAAAAAAAATAATAACAATGAAGAGCAGTGGCACAGCTGCAATCTGAATAATAATTTCAAAAGTTTCAGCACCCATCGTGTTTCTCAGCACAACAAACAACACTAGCAAAGCTCACAGGACACCTCTTGCACTACAGGAGCAGTTCCTTGAGACAAAACAGAAACCATAAATCACGTCTTAAAAGCAGAAAAGATGCAGACTTTTCTCAGCATAAAATTAACACCATTAATCTATCTAGCTCTTAAGAAATATTACAGGGAAAAATCCAGCTTTAGTTGCACACAAGCTTGTATGCTCACATATACCTACAGACACACATTTTAAGTCAGCAGAGATTGCTTCATAGTAACACAGCAAGATTTACAAACTCCACAAAAATTTATAAGGCAAGAACTTTTTCTGAGGAATACCCAAATACAAACCTGCTTTTTCTGTGCCTGCTTTTTCTGAGCACCCAATGTAGCAGACTTAAAGCTGAGAGACTTGGACTGTCTCCTGACTTTCACTGAATCTCTCCGGCGATCGTATGAAAAAGACGATGACTTCTTTGTAATTTTCCTCTTAGGTGTGTCTGCCATTTCATCCAAAGTATGGTTACCTTCAAGTAAACAGCATCCCAAGAAAGTAAAAACTCTGTATCATCAAGCTCCCACCAAGCTTGTATGAAACAGTCTTCAGTTTACAGGAAATCCAGCAGCCTGTAAGGAATGGAGCCCACTGAAGAACAGCTTCAAGTTCTTCCAAGAGGTTGTAAAAAATGAAAGAATCCAATGGTCCTGCAATGCTGAATGTCACGGAGGAGCAGGCAGAACTCCTCCTTGCTGTTTAAACTCAGACAGGCTTCAGCAGTGATGCTAATCTGAAAACGCAGTGACTCTCCTGCTGAGCACGCTAAAGGTGAACGGGAGGTAGCTCCCTGCACACCAGCTGGGTGTGGAAGCACACCAACAGGGTGTGGGGATGAAGCAGAAGACTTCAGGTTCAAAGCATCTTCTTAACTCCTTCCTCTCTGGGCTACTGCTGGGAAGTCAACTGAACAGTCAGACTGGTGACAGCTCCTCAAAAAAACCAGCATTATTTTCCTCTCTTTGGATCCAAGGCCCTTCCTGAAGAAAGCTTCAGCATGCAGTAACCATCCCAAGAAATGCATTAGGGGCCCTATTTTAATCTAATTTAAATATTCCATGCTCTCTCCTTGTCAGTAAGACTATTCACACTACAAACCTAGGAGATACTTTGACTTCTAAGTCAACTAGAAAATAAAGTGCCTGACTCCAAACATTACTGTCCTTCTTTGGAAATAACTATGGAGCTACAACAGTCTCCTAAAGCCTGCTGGTATCAATGGATAAGAGGGTAATGAACTCTCATCCCAGTGACAGTGTGGGAACCTTATCAGACAGCTGAGATTGCAGCTTTTGTACAGGACTGTGTTTAGGTAGGAATGTTCTTGCATAAGGTATTAGTCAAGGAACTCTACAAGGGTGTAGAGCCCCAGAGTTGCTGCTACTGATTTCCATTGAACAAAACACATCCAATGGGCCAAGCTCTACAAACCATTTAACCCACGTTGAAAGACAAGGAGGAAAGCTATATTTTGACAAACTTAGGCATTGACCAGAGTCTTTTCCAGAAACTTTTCCTTGTTTTATTCATGATGCTACCTGGCATACAAAACAACTATGAATAATTTATAGTTGCAGGATTATCCATTACTATAATTAAGCTCTAATATGGGTCAGTCCTCTGGTGTATGAGTCTCACTACCTCTGTTAGGAAATAGCTGTGAAGTTGGAACAGCATTTCTTTTAAGACCTGCTGATATCAAGGAATAAAAGAGTAATATTAATGAATCCCCATAACCAACCTTTCCTGCAACCTCTTCCTTTGTTGTAGGATGAATAATCTACCTCTAGGACACAGTGATATTGCTAAAATTAACCAAAAACTATCAGAATGTTAAGAATTTATTAGCCATAATGCCCTAATTCTGCATATTTCACTGCAGATCCACTGCACATTTTTTGTGAAGATTTACACTGTGAAGGATTAGAAAGCACAGCTTCATATTATCTACAACTATATCTAACCAGTGAATCTGTAATTATTACAAGACATAGAAAAAATACATTATTAAATATTTTTAGTACTAAGTCTCTCTTAATTGTGATGTGTTTATAATACTGTAGCAGTCATTATCTGTAGCCACATACTGACCTTCAATGTTACTAATATTTGACACTGAGACCATCATCACTTCAACACAGTCTGTGGTTTTCACCAAAGTCTAGATTAAAGAAACTTTTTCTCACAAATTGAAATCCTACTCAAATTACCAGTTTCCATGATTTACAAGCATCACCTTTTTGAAGAGTTAAAATAAGTAGAAAATTCAGTATTACGTGCTTGCAAATGACATCTCAAGAAAAAACATGTCCTCCAAAACTTTGTGAAGTATCTATGACATTTGATAAACATCACAGATATTCTGATTAAAATTAAGGTCAAGAAAAGCTGGAAAACCTTTTGCAGACAGCTACTCTTAGGACAGCTTCACTTGATACCCCAGAGCTTGCACTGAAAAAACAAAGACCCACTTCCCAATACCACCTCTGATTCTACAGCCATCTATGGTTTGCTTCTGACAAGATCTTTCCAAGGCTGAGATCCTGACCCATTTAGACACTGCTGGTGGAGGATGTAGTCTGTTCCTGGAGTCAGCGTTGGCATTTGCTCTGTGCTTTTTGCTGTCTCTACAAAATCCTTTTTGGTTGCCTGGTTTGGTGCTGGGCCCAGCAGCAGCACACACAGCAGAGATCCCACCACACCTGGCTGCACCACAGAGACCACAACCCTCCCCAGCAGCTCCACAGGCACCATTGAAAGCAAGGTCTCAGCCCAGTCATGTTCCCATTCTTCTTCTTCTTCCTTCAGACCTCAGCCAATCCCAGCTGCAAAGTCCTCTGCCTTTCCTCCTCAGCCTGCCAGGTCCTTTGGTGGATTTACAACATTGATGGAATAGCAGAAGAATACTCAGTTTTGCAAGGAAGAGTCTTCTGCCCCTTGAGTGAACAAATCTGCCAGAGCCCTCATGAGACAAGCAGCAAGACTGGGATGAAAATACTGGGGAGAGGCAGAGGCAGGGCAAACTGCAGGAAGTCTTCTGAGACCTGGTTATGTGCCTTACACGTGGAAGCCACTGTGTCCAGAGGTCTATTGCAAAATCAGAAACATTCTCCCAGACATAAGAGCAAGCCCAGAGCTCATTAGTTTGTGTATTCAGTTAAAGCAGTCTCTCTCCTAAGCACATCACCTTTGCCAAAATGATTTTACATCCACCATGTAATTGTCTGCTCCCTGGATGCTTCTGCAACTCTTCGTGAGCAGCATCCACCATCCATGTGCGGTTTCCCACACAATTATGGAATTTGTCACTCCAGTATTCAAATCTTCCTTCTCTTCTTTCAGAACAACTGCAAATATATTGAACAATACATGCTCTATTTTCCATCTTCAAACCAGTTGCACATCCATAAAGCCCTTCCTCTCATTCCATGCCAGGCCTGTGGGTTTTTTGACTGTGCTAACCCAGTCACTGTTGCTCAGGTCTGTCTTTCTGCTGAGAACACAGGCATAATATTGTGAGATATTACTTTCTTGACAGTACTGTCAAGATCTTCCCCAGTATATCTTATTAATGCATGAGCCTGCTATTCCTCAGAGAACAGTTTTTACCAAAATATTCAATTTTTAGAAGTCAGATTTACCTGCAGCTCTTCAGATCTCCACGGAAACTGATTTATGGATTTACAAATGTCAGTCCTCTCCTACATGAGAGTTCTTAGTGCAAAAATATAACTGTTTCAGCATTACAGGAAAGGAATTGCAATATTGCAATTTATCTCAAAAATACACAGCAAATCATGAATGGAAATGCTGTCACCACATAGCTAGAAAAAACTAAGTGATGATGAGATGAACAATTTGAAGAACAGTGCTGAAAGAGGTGAAAAACTAAGTACTACAGTTAGGAGACAACATTTAGTTACATCTAATATCTCTCAGGGACTGAAAAATGCATGTTCCAATATTCATGTATCATGACCTTTATTTCCTCACTTCCATGGATATATGATTATTTATTAGTCTCATCCACAAACACTGAAATTAAAATTTAGTTTACTATTAGAAATACTACAAGCATTTAAATTCCATTCTTTGACTGAAGATAGCATTTATATTTTGAGTATGCTATTTTCAAATGTTTTCATTAAATAGCAGCTGGGAATAAAGGCTGTGCAAATGCTTTGTTTTCTACTTTAGATTCATCAGCAAGACATACCTAAAAATCATCATGTGGCCATCCCAGCACTGAGTCCATACTATTAATGCAAAAACACCTGGTTTAAATGGACACATTCTGTTTTTACCAATTTTTCAGAATTTCAGTAATACAAAATGTCAATCTCTAAAAGCATGATTAAAATAAAAACCACTGCCAAACAGTAGATGCCATCAAGAGCCCATTGTTCAAAAGCTGAAGTTTTTGAACAGAAAATAATCATGGGGTTGTTATATGATGGATTTCTTTCCCAGTATCAATACTTTTCCCAAGCCTGGTGGCTCAAGCAGTTATTTTAAGCTGTTACAAGAAAAGAATGCCTTATGCTCAAAATGTGTTTTGCCAAGGCACTTGTGAGTAACAACAAATTCTTTCAAGGTCATCTGTTTTCCTGGGATACTGGGAATGGAGACACAGAACAAGAAGAGAGAAGCTGCACAGTGTGGCAGAAGATAATCATGGCTATAGTTGAAAATAATTTGATATTAAGGTTTTGAGGGGGAAAAGGGTATACCAATCATGATATGGTAAATACTGCAAATCATATTTGAGTAATTTTTTGGGGCATTTTAAAGGTTTTGCAGACAGATTTGCTGCATGGGATCTGGAAAAGATGCTTCTTCATTCACTCCAGGGTGTTAATCTGTTAATGGCAGAAACAAGAAGCACAAAAAGTTGTTATTCTCTACTCTTAGGGTTAAATTCTTGCAGAATCAAAGACAAATTCTTGCAGAATCAAAGACATAAATTCTGCTGCATGTCTGCTTAAATGAGGCACAGACATCCAGAATTTAGAATAAACAACACTACTTTGAGTATTCTGATTATGTAATGATGGAAATCTAAAGATAACACAACTTTATCTGCACAGCTTTCATTGACTTCAAAAGCTCTTGAAGATTTTTGAGGGAATGAACAGGCACAGGGTTACCAGAATCTCATTCTTTCTAACAGCATCCTGCTGTCACTGGCCTACCCTGAATTTACTATAAAAATGAGGTCTTGCATAACTGGCCCAAAAAATAAGAGTGAGAGAGCAAGAATCAACAGCAGCAGGATGCTGTAATCACAGCCCTTCAGTCCCCAGCTAGCCTTTAACCTTCACATTATAATGCATTTGCTCAAAATAGCCTTTTTTCTGTGCAGGCTCCCAGCTAACATTTGTTACAAACAAAATTCGGTCATCCTTTCCAAACCACATTTTGTGTATCACATTCCTCTCTAACTCAACAGAGCTTTCCAAGAGGAAGTAAACAAAACAACAGTATTATTTAGAATTGACCATCTGTTTTAACACAAAACCCAAAAGTTCATTTCCTTTCCATTACACTGGGAAAAGGTCCTAATATGCCTTCACATTATGTGAAGAAGCTGCTCAGTGACTTATTCCCACTAGAAGTCTTCCCACTTCAAGCAAGCAGGCACCAACTTCATAATAATATTAATAGAATCTCTGTAGGTCCCTTAAAAGCAGATGCAAATGAAGCACAATTGATTTCAGTGAATTTCAGCTGCAGTTTGCTTACTTAACACAGTTAACTCTAGTTCACGACTGTTTACAAATTCCATTTCAATGCAGATCCATGAAATTAATCTCCATCCCATTCTCACCAGAAGTATTCTACTCAAACCAGCAACTTCTTGTGTGTCTTTCTGGGAGGTTCAAAGCTTGTCTAAGCAGCACTAAGCACCAACATCACCTTGAACTTGCAGTGACCTGGGCCAGGCAGAGCAGCACACACACAAACACTGTGGGAAGCAGGAGACTCCACTCCAGACCAAACCATATTCCTCTGGTTTTTATCGCTGCACTCAGAGGGTGGAAGCATGAATTGTGCAGGGTGAAGAGCTGACTGAATATTTGAAAATGTTAAGTCAAGCAAAGAAAGCTCATGCCTGCCTTAGTTTAGAGAAATAAAGCCAGGCTGTCAATCCAAGCATAAATTTAGCAGTGATAAAGGAATTTATAAGATGCCAAGGCCTTTAGGATTTACATGCTGTTAATCCCAAATTAACTTGGCAAAAATAAGTATATTGGAGCAAATGAATTTAGGAATAATTGACATTAGGTTCACACCTACATTGTTTCAAAGTAGCTCTATTTATCCAGCTGACCATCACAACCAATGGCTGTGAATGGCAGATCCTTGTTCTCTCAGGAAGAAAAAACTCTGATTTCTCAGCAATGTAGCTACACCAAACACAAACATCTTGATCTCTAAAGCCTCCCACTGAGCAACAGTCTGAGCATTTCTATTCATTAAAAATTACATATAATTGCTAACAAAATTTCTCTTCAAGTTGTTCAAAATATAAATTACTAATTCATTGAGAATTCAAATGGGAGCAAGTTATATTTATACACATACTTTGGGTTTCTTGGTTGCCTTTTTTTTTTAAATGAGATTATACCACAGTTTTCTCAACATTTTTTCATGGATAAACAAGGGTCTATAAGATCTTAGAATCAGATCCATATTACTTCTACTTCCATACTACATCCGAAGTATGAGAATTACCTAAGTGTCTACGTGCCTCAGTGTAGCTGAAGAAAACACAGTTAAAAATTATTGGGTTCTGGGTTTTTTTCTGCAGTTGGGTTTGTTGGGTTTTTTTGCTGCTGAGAATGCCTGCCTACTAAAAACTGAACTGAGGTCATCAAGTTGGAAAATTATCAAGATGACATATGTTTTTTGAGCATCTTCATAGAGAGGGCTACTTTTGCAAGTTACAGAAATCCAAACAAAACAGGTTATTAACCTATCTTTANGATTAAAATAAAAACCACTGCCAAACAGTAGATGCCATCAAGAGCCCATTGTTCAAAAGCTGAAGTTTTTGAACAGAAAATAATCATGGGGTTGTTATATGATGGATTTCTTTCCCAGTATCAATACTTTTCCCAAGCCTGGTGGCTCAAGCAGTTATTTTAAGCTGTTACAAGAAAAGAATGCCTTATGCTCAAAATGTGTTTTGCCAAGGCACTTGTGAGTAACAACAAATTCTTTCAAGGTCATCTGTTTTCCTGGGATACTGGGAATGGAGACACAGAACAAGAAGAGAGAAGCTGCACAGTGTGGCAGAAGATAATCATGGCTATAGTTGAAAATAATTTGATATTAAGGTTTTGAGGGGGAAAAGGGTATACCAATCATGATATGGTAAATACTGCAAATCATATTTGAGTAATTTTTTGGGGCATTTTAAAGGTTTTGCAGACAGATTTGCTGCATGGGATCTGGAAAAGATGCTTCTTCATTCACTCCAGGGTGTTAATCTGTTAATGGCAGAAACAAGAAGCACAAAAAGTTGTTATTCTCTACTCTTAGGGTTAAATTCTTGCAGAATCAAAGACA
>WBNQ01028213.1:0-12590 GCA_013401375.1 Spizella passerina | reverse complement strand
CAGATTAAATCCTGTGTTTAATTGTAAACTTTGGTTTACAGGCCCAGAGTTCTAAAAATTTCTTACATTTCTGATTCAAACGCTTCACAGCATTTTCGGTGCTTGCCATCAAGGCAATAAACCCTCAGCACTCCATGGGCAGGCTGTAAGAGGGTTATAAGTTTCTCTGACAGTAATAATTAGTCCTCAGTGACTGCAGAGGGAGCTGAGGTTGTGCTCAGTCAGGTACAAACACCTACACTCCACACACTCTAGTACAGGTGTAAATCACAGATTTCTACAGCACTTTAATGTCACCTGGGCTGCAGATGTGTCACAGACACAATATTGGCTCAGCCCTGGTGTTGGTCTTAGCTGGAGAGTGTTTCACTGGAATTTTTTGTTGATCCCCTTTATGGGATTGGATCAGCCTTCCTCTCCATGTGCCTCTGCTGATCGTGTGGGAAAACTCCCTGTCCTGCTGAGCTGGACCCTTGGAGCACCTGGAGGTGTTGGATTAATGGCTGGAATCCATGGAATTAGGGGTCCTCTTCAGTCTGAACAATCCTATGATTCCATGATCCCTATAGCTAAAGTCAGATGAAGAAAATAAGGCTTGTCCTATCATGGAAAACAGATTCCAAACTTAAAATCCAGCTCAGGTCTACAGATTGTGAAGAAAAAGAATCCTTATCAAACATTATGTCATTTGCAGAGCCACACTCAAATAAAAACACTTTCCAGACCTCTCCTCTGTAGCAGCAGAAGAAGCACAGGGTTAATCCCAAATCTCTACTCAAATGAACAGGCAGATGTTTGGGGCTGATTCCCTGGTGTAAATCAGGAATTGTGCCAGGGACACTGAGCTACACCTGTGCTAAGTCATGGTGGAAACCTGCCTCCACTTCAGGGCTGACTTATTTCTTCCTAAAATGAAGAGCTTGGTCATAGTTTCACCACTCCAGTGTCAGTGTTTGGCTGAGCACTGATGCTGAGTAAGAATTGTGTTTTTCAGAGAGTGACTCCACAGCAGCCAGTTTTTATTATTTCCTTATACCAAGAAAAAAAATTCACATTTTCTCCTGCACTGTCCCTCTGCAGCCCCAGCCTTGAATTTTCCTTGTCACCTTCTCAGCTATGTCTAGACATAACATTTTGGAAGACTTTGGAAGTGTGAGATCCTAATCTCCCATCTGCTCCTGTGCTGATAAAGAACCACATCACAGCTCCCCAGAGCTCCATTGGAGACCCTCCATTTGGAACATGGGAAGTGCTGCAAGGTAAATCTGCTGCTAAAAGCAGAGGTTTGAGCTGTTACAGCTGTCTCTCTTCAGTGGTTATTCCACATGAGTCTGTGAAAGTGTTGCTGATTCTCAACAAGGAATTTAATTGAAATATTAAGGCACTTAGTCCTCATTTCACAAGGTTCAAGCCCTGCTTTTGACTGTTTTTCAGCCAAAGCTGCTGTGGTCTTTTGTGGAGGTTTTCTATTTATTCCTTTCTTTTCAGTACACCCAAAGAGAAAGAAGCAAGTCTGTGATTTGGTGCAGAGGCAACCCAGCACAAAGGAAAACCAGCATTCCTCTTCCCATCTGAATTCCAGTGTCACTGGATCTCCTGAAGACCCAAACCACATTATTGAGCTTTAACATCTTTATGAGAAAGGTGGCACTGCTGACCTCTCCCTCACTACTCAAAAACTGTGCCCAGGGATTTATTATCCCTATGATGATTGTGTGCTCCATTTCCCCCATTTTTTCAGGTTTTTTCACTCTTTTCATCCTGCCCAGAATGACCAGAACTGAGTTGATTTGCTGGGTGGATTATTGTTCCTTTTCAATGAGCATTGCTATTTTGTTCCTATTTCTCCACTGCTTTGGCCCCGTGACATTTTTTGGGCAGGAAGAGGGGAAGCAATAAGAGGTTATATCTTGAACAATTTCACCCTGGTGGAAAATACCAATAACTTAAAATAAATATGCTCACTGAGATATCACATTATCCTGCTGAGCTCATGTACAGCAGAGATAAAATGGCTTTTTTAGAACTGATTTTTCTTTCTCCACCAGCTGAATGGAATATCAAAATACACAATTTAAAGTAACTGTTAGAAAAAAGGTTACACATGATGCTATCAACAGAAGGGAGCTGAAAATTAAATGGAAATGATTACCAAAGAACTCATTTCCTTTGCTACTGGGAGACTAACAGCTATAATAAAATAGAATTTAGAAGTGAAAGCTGAGATTCTTGCTTTGATGTCTGAATATTTTCAGTTTATGTTCCTTTAAAATAAAAGGCCACATCATAAATTAAATGTGATACTTAATTTTTATTTTCTCTCCACTCAAGCAGCATGTTTTCCTCTAGGTGATTATTAAAATAATGATTCACCTCCCCAGCTGCTTGCACTGGCAGGTTTTTGTTTAGGCAGAGGAGCAGCATGAGTTGGGAGATTGCTGGGTCCCAGACAGGCAGAATCCAGTTGACTCTTGGAACAGAGATTAAGGGTTGTTTTTTTTTTTAATTCAACATGTGAAAATGCAGAATGAGAAAGAATTGATGCCCTTGAGCTTCATTGTAACTGAGCATCTCCTGTGATGGAATCACAGAATGGTTTGGGTTGGAAAGGACTTTAAAGCCCATTTCATTCCACTCCCTGCCATGGGCAGGAACAACTTCCACTGTCCCAGGTTGCTCCAGGCTCTGTCCAACCTGGCCTTGAAGGGATCCAGGGGCAGCCACAGCTTCTCTGGGCACCCTGTGCCAGGGCCTCTCTACCCTCTGAGTAAAAACCAAAAATTCTTAACATCTGCTCTAAACCTACCTTCTTTCAGATTAAAAGTGCTCCCCTTCAAGACCAAAGACAGTTCTCAAAACACCACAAGTACTGAGCTTGGTGTCTCTCTCATTATCACTGCTTTATTGTGGGAGAAGGGAACAAGCTTGCCAGTGAAAATGGGAATGCAGTGCCCTCTGGTCCCCCTAAATGAGGATGTACCAGGAGGATAGAGGATTTCCTTCGTGCAGTTTCTTTAGCAAATGCAGAAAACATGTTGATAACTAATTTTTGATGTTTCTTCTGACAAGACTTGACTGGATGAGTGCAGGGTCCTGCTGGAGGGTGAACTCCAGGCCTGACTCTGCTCACAGAGAGGTCCCCATGGCTCTTGGGGGTGTTTGGGGGAAATAGGGCTGTGGGGTAAGTCACAGGTTGTAGGGCAGACCCATATTTAGGAAAAGTCCTCCAGGATAACCCAGGGTGTCTCAGGGGTGCTACCTGACTAAAAGCAAGCAGTTAAACTGCATTAAACTCTGCTACAGACAGCCTAATTAAAATACTTGAATTGGGACCTGAATCCCGATTCAAAGCAGAAATATTTGGATTTCTAGGGGAGATGTCAGAGCAGGAAAGGCAGCTCTGTGCTGCCTGGGAGGCCAGATCAGAGCCATTCTGGTCTCAGGCTGTCCCACCCTCTGAAATCTCCAAAAGTTCCAGGCTTTGGCTACAAAAGCAACTCTAGGATGGCACTGATGGCTTTGAAGGAAAACAGCAGAGCTCTAAGGGAAGTGTTACATAACATTACACCAACCTGTATCCCTCTTTTCTTCCTTACTTGCCTTTTCTGTGCTAGCTTCACCTTCCACAACTTGATGCTGTTTTTTCCTTTGTTTCACATCTCATCTATTTTCCAATTCCATCTTTGTGTACATAAATATTGAGATGATGTAGAAGATAAAGGACTCCAAATTTCCTGTTACCGACAGTGGAATGGACCCCACTACAGCAGGTACAGTCACTGAGCTGCACTCAGTGCCAGTTACAGAAGAGCTAAAATTACATTTACTTCCTGTATTTCACCAGCTCTGCTTGTGCTGTGATGGAGCAGAGATAAAATTTCTGTGTAAGCAAGGAAGGTAGAAAAGCTTCCTGAGCTCTGCACTGAGACCTCTGCTGGCCTCACAAGACACACTCTGAGCCACACACTGATGATGATCTGGTGGCTGCAGGGGATGTGGCATCCCTGGAGTGAGGGAGCAGGGAAGGTCCCAGCTGGGATCTCTAATGTGGGTTTTATATGTCCAAGGTACAAATATAATTACAAAGGGAGGAGCATTTCAACTGCCAGGACCCACTCTTTGGAGTTGTGTTGTCAGACAGGGAATTTTGGTGACACCTCTGAACTGCAAGAGTGCCTTGTAACAACTGGGCAAAGCTGTCTTTCCTTTCAGCACAGGCTGCAAAGAGCGTGGTGGGTGCAGGACAGAGCTTGGTTTTCTCTTCTGAATGTGAGGAGCTGTGAGACCAACCCAGCTTCTCTTGGAAGTCTTTGCAGGAGTGCTGAAATCAGGGCTGTCACTGACAGGTGCCTCCCACTCATCCTGATCTGGTGGATGCCAACAAGTAGGAATCCATACATCCACCAGGGGAGGCAGCAAGGCTGAGAAAGGAGCACTTGGGGGCTGGGGGCTCCCAAAACCTGAGCTGCAGCTGGTGGTGCTGGAGGCCAGGCCCTGATGTTTGCTGGTGCCATGGTCCTGCAGCAGTGCTGTGATCCCACAGGGCTCCAGAACAGGATGGAGCCTTCAGCAAACAAATAACCAAACCNCCCAGATGCACCTGTTGCATTCCACAGCAGCAGATAACCATTGTTTACATTTTGTTCCTGAGGCCTCCAGCTTCTCAGGAGGAAAAATCCTAAGGAAAGGATTTTTCATAAAACATGTCTGTGACAATCTACTATGCCATAAAATGAATATTTCATGGAGGAGGGGAGAGAAAAAAAAGAGAAATAAGGTGGAAATGGAGGTGCCAGGTTCAGATAAGGCAGAGGAGCATCTCTGTGGGTACCTGGGCTCATTTCTGTGTGGGTGCTTTCAGCCCTCCCAGGCTGATATCTCTCAATCACTGTCACCACAGGAAAGCATTTGCTGCTTCCCACGTCACTCTTCACACCCCCAGGCACAGCTGGGACACACAGTGAGCACGTTTGTGGTGCATTGTACCCACCTCCCCCCTCTCCCTGCCCCCATCCTCAGTGGCTTTGTGGGGTTTTCAAGCTGAAGGTGCCTCACAGACAGAAGCAGGTGCTGCTTCTTGTGGTTTGCATCAAAAGCTTCACACTAATCCTCACGCTGTGCCTGCTCTAGCAGTTACTCAAGCAGCTCCTTCACAAGTCATGCTTGTGGTTCTATAGGACCACAGCTGGAGTGCAGAGAGCCCTCCTTCTGATCAGAGAGGTGTTAAAACCTGTTTCTCTTCAGTGACTTAACCACAAGAGGTGAACCAGCACCCTCCTCCCTTGGTCTGTGCTCTTGGGTTGTCCTGCATTGGTGTCAAGACCAAACTGCTGTGCTGCAGCCAAGAGAACATCCCTAAAAGTCCTCCAGGGATACTGCCAGTCTTCAAACGCTTAGAAATGCAGTTTCTAGTCTGGATGAGGCTGGCCAGACTCCATCAGAGTCATGGACACACTCAGGCCCTCACGTGACTTGGCTCACCCTCATTTGGGTGTCAAAGGAACACGTCCTAAGTCACCCTCTTTTAATAAAAACCTCTGCACATCTCCTCTGCAACCCCTCTGAGATACCAGGCCCCATTCAGAGCTGTGTCACCTTCTGGTACTGAAAAGGAACATTTCACTCTCTTCTTGGGTACCTTTGCACAGCACCCTATCCTTGGTTTAGATGTTGCCCTGTGGAGTAGTCGTTGTTCAAGTGCTGCTGTGTATTTATGGGTCAAAATTCCCCTGGGGAATGTTCCCCAGACAGCACAGAGCCATTTTAATGGCTTTTCTAAACACCTCTGTTCTTTGTCCCTATTGAATCACTTCAATACCCATTTCCCAATTATACACAACATTTTATTAAACTGTACAAACAGCACTCGCATTTAAAAAATTCATGTTAACTGTTCTAATTAAACATGATGACCAGCTCCACAGACTGTGAGCACAGCTGCCCCCTCCTGCATTTCACACAGCACAAACAAGGATTTCATCAGAATCACTGGACTGAAACCTCTCTCAGAGTGTTCTGCTCTTCTTGTTGACTTCAGGCACTTCAGCCCCTGCTCCTGCTGGATTCTGTGCCTGCAGTCACTGCCACTGATACCCCAGCACTGCCTGCAAGGCTGCTTTCATCCCATTGGGAGCTCCAAATTGACAGCCTGGACCAGCAGAACCAGGAAGGCACCTCTGAAGGGAACCTGATTTTGGGATAACTCACCTGCCAGAGCTTTTCTTCTCCATGGACTGGAGGCTGATGCAACAAAGCTCCAAATGTATGTTCTTCAAATAAATCCCAACACCAACCTGAGAGACTGGCTAAGCCCAAGTTGTTACAAAATCTTCTTTTTAGGCTCTGACTTGATTTTGACGCAGCTTTTCATGGGTATCTCAGTGACAGTGGTTTCACACATCTCCAACCTCAGAAAACAGTGCACTTCTATTTAAAAGGATCCCATGATGAAAGGATCATGGAAAAGACATTTTTTAAACCCACCCACATTCCCACAGACTCGATAGAACACACAGAAAAATGTCACAAGGTGGGGGTGAGGGCCACCCTCACCTGAGGTGCCTCCTGCCCTGTGACCATTGTGTGCAGCTCACTGACCTGTGAGCTGGGACATCATTTGCAGAAATAAGTAAATCAGCCTTTGCAGGACCAGTTAGCACCTTTAAACTTAAATACCCCAATTCTGTGACTAGAAGGCCACTTTTGCAATGCTTAAACAATGGTTTGAGGAAATGTTGCCTTTTTCTCATGTGGCTTTAGAGTAAAGTGTCAGAAAGCTCCATTGAGATCTTGCCCTGAGTCTGGTGTGTCAGAAGACACTTAAAGCTTTACAACAGGGTTTTTGAAACATTCTGCAACTTCCCATCCTTCCTGCTCAGGCACTAGGTGTAAACCTCTGGTTTTCTGTACCCCCTTGCACCCCCTTTGGTAATGATCCATTGAGATGTGGAATGGGCACCTGAAAAAAGTGTCTTTGTCCTATGGAGAAAAATTGAGTCCCAACACCTCTGAACAGCATTTTTAAAGGGTGTAGGGAGCAAATTTCTTTCTTCAAAGCTGTGCACACTTTGGCAATTCTGCACATGTACAAGTGGAGGTTACCAAAGCATCCAACTTGAGTGTTCCCTGATACCCTCAGGCCTGCAGCAAACCACTTTTCCTTCAGAAGAAGGTGGGTCTGGGTCAGAGTTGCAGAAATGGGCACTGACATCACCAGAACCTCAAATATACTCACTTTTCCTTACAGAGAAACCTGTTGGGTGGGTGTACAAGTAGTGGGGGACAGGTTTTGGCACCTCCTCATTTTCAGATGCTTTCAATTTCAAGAACATTGGGAAGAGAGAAAAGAGAGACCAAAAGATACCACAAAGAAACTTTATAATCAATGAAGAGTGGGCTGGCATCTGCCATGGACTGGAGAAAGTCAGAAGACTCCAGGCATGGTACAAACTTTCTCTGAGGTGCTTTCTTTCTGGAGGGTTCTTGATAAAAACAGCCATGCACAGTCTGCAGCTGACAAAGTGCTACTCAAATCATTACAGAGAATTCCTTCAGTTAGGCAGATCTCAGGAAAATATTTTCTCCATTTTAGGGTTCACAAAAGAGAAGTTGCTGAACATATTTTGGTCCATGCTGTTAATCAGTGCTCTGTCAGCACAGGACAGTCTGGGTTTTTCATTTAGGAATTCCTTGTCGAAGTTGCTACAGTCACTTGGAGATTTCTTCAAGAAAAGGGAAAAAAAATATGTTAAACCACTAATAGTCAGATCTTTATTACCATGGTACTGGCCCTATCAGGCTGCTTCCTAAGGGCTCAGCTCAACCTTCAGTTGGGAGCCAGTAAATATAAATATTATAAAGGAGGCAGTGAGCCTGTGATCCAGGAATTCTGCCAGGCACGGATGTTACAGCTTTGTGACATGGCAGACTGAACTCACCAATTGCATAACAGTTGTGGAAGACTGTAAAATGAAAGTATGATGTGCTTGTCAAGTTAAATTCTCTTATTGTTATTAACAGGACTTTAATAATTTAACGAGACTGATATTAATCGTCAGGATTATTCTGATGTAGCCAAACACTTGGTTCCTGAGCTGTTTTACTTTCTGCAGTGCAATGAAAGACAATCCCTTCAGAACGGGCTGCAGTTCTGAGGTGAAGGGAAGGTGTTACCCTACTGCAGTAATTGGGAAAGCAATGAGTAATTTATGGTTTCCCAGGTGTGGGTGTGCCAGACCTGGGCTCGCAGCCACCGCCAAGCAGTGCTGTGAGGATCAGCCAGTAGAAATGCTCAGTTTAGACGACCTGAGATGGGTGGAAGTGAAAGAAGATCCATCCTTACCACTCTTGGTTTGAAAGGAGGCTCCATCCTTCTCTCTTCCAAAGCCTCCCAGTTGATTTCCCTGAAGAAGGCGTGCTGGCGGATGTTCCCTCTCGCCCCCAGCCTCCTCTCGGGCTCTCTTACAAAAAGCTGGAATGTTGATCCCATAGGTTAAATTCTCTGATGATAACACAGGCATAAAGCAGGGTGGAATGTGTAATTATCCAGAGAAGAGGCCATAATGGAGAAAATGTTGGGATTTTTTTTTTCCTAAACAAGGAAGTTTCCTGATTGGTATTAAGATGATTCCTACCTCTAATCCTGACGGAAGTATTGACTGTTTGGGCAGAAAGATGGCAGCATGTGCCCCATAAAGAGATGTTCAACATCTCAGTCTGATGTAACCCTTAGTTTGAAGTATTTTTCCCAGGAGTTAGTGAGCTTTGCTCATTAAAACCTTAGGGATTGCTCTGCAAATAAACTGATCTCTGCTGGTGTCTGTGAGGAGATATCAGGAGAAGGAATACACCCAAATCTCCTTATGGGAGAGGTGTGGTACATAAACAACAATGACTAAACTACAGGTAGAGATCTGTTCCTCTCTACAACAGCTGAAGATAAACAAATTGAAGACAATAATTCTGGCAGAAAGGCTTTCATTTGATGGGTGTTGAATCTTACCTTTACCAAAATGTCCTTTGCATCCTTGTCCAGCCAGCGAGGGTAGAAGGGGTTGTCCATGCGGATGGACTGGAAAAGCTCCTCCTCATCTTGGCCATGGAAAGGGGATTGGCCAATGAGCATCTCATACAGGAGGACACCAAAGGACCACCAGTCCACAGAGGTGTTGTACTTCTGCCCCAGCAGTATCTGCCCAGAAAGAGAAGCCACAAAGGTAGAAATCAAATGTCTGACATGAGTTTTTCAGCTTCAGGAGGGTGGGCAGACCATGGCCTTGCAACAGCTGCTCTATCAGAGGTGCTTCCCCCTTCCTGCAGCAGGAGCCAGAATTCTGCCACTGGAAATCTGGAGCAACGAGGCACGGCCACACCTGGGTGCCAGAACAGTCCCTGGCCCTACAGACAACAGGCTGCACTTAATTCTTACATTACTTGAACAAATCCTTGGCTACCAGAGAGATCTCAAATATAAAAGATGAGAAAAAGTCATCTTTAGCCTGCTCTCCAAGGGTTTGTGAAGTCCAAGAAGACAAATGGTCAGGAATCAGCATCTTGGGATTGATTCCGGTGACACAAGCTGAGTTTTAAATTACAAATGTGGCAGCTTAAAGGTACTTCAGGACTGTCAGTCACTTGAAAGGGTGTGACTCTACCCCAGCAAAATCTTCCCCAGGAAAAACATGAAAGGGGTTGGTGATCTGTCCTCCTGAGACTAGCTGGGTTTAAATGCAGGAATGGGAATTTGTCCTCAGTTAATCCCTTGGTTTGTGCCTTGCAGTGTCACCTAGAAAGTGACATCCAGCTGGAACGATGACGTCCCCAGGGTCTAAAGGACCATCACCAAGTTCTCAAACTTCCTCTCTGGAGAAGCAAAATTAATCTCACCTGCTTTTAGGTACCTGTTGTGGAGATATCTAGAGCTGGACCACTTATCACTAGCTCCTTTTATAGCCAAGGAAGGGACTTCACCCAGTTTTAGACATCTAATTAAATATCTACCTGCTGTAAAATACAATCCCTGTTTGTCTCCTTTGGTTCTCAAAGAGCCTCAGAAACTTGCTCATATATAGATTTTTACATTGCAGGTATCTAAAGGTTCACATGATGACTGTGGTGTGTTGGATTCTCAGCAGAATTTTAGATCTGTAGAGGGGAAAATTTAATTTTGAGCCACAATCTTTACTCTTGAGCCCACATCTTGGTTGCAATGGGATGCTCTATGCTCCATCTGTCTCCAAGAGAGGAGATGCCAAAAAGACAAAAAATAGATTTGAATATATGCTGTAATATATACAATGAGCTGTAATATATACAATGTGCTGTAATATATACAATTCTACTCAGAGCCAAAAAAAAAAAATCAGCAAGACCCTTTAATATATTTTTTCTGGATCACTTACAAACAAAATCATCCCAACCTTTCCTTCTGAAAAGAGAAATTATTTTTATAAGGCTTTATCTTTAAAATTGTGGAAATTGAAATGGAAGTGTTTTATGGCACTCAGAAATAAAAGGGTTTATTTTGTTTGAAATTCTCTGGGACAAAAATAAACTCATTAATTTAATTTCAAGCTGTCTTTTTTCTGGTCAGATTTTTTTGAAATGAAAAAAAAAATGTCTACTGACCCAAAGCCCCCTTATTTGCATGGCTGTGGCCAAGGTGCTGGGTCTGTAAAAAATTACAGTGGCAGCAGCTGCAGTGAAATACTGAGAGAGTCCAGTGCTCCTGCCTGTGGCAGGAGAGATGATCCATAAACTCCAGAAGTGCTTTCAATTTGGAGATAAAATGTTTTATAGGCACTCATTGAATCCCTAAAATAAACATAGTGTAGAAATAAAACTCTGAGCTATTTCAGTTTTTCTCTTTTCTATAAAATAAAATCACATAAAATGGATCAACTCTTGGCTTTTTTTTTTTTTTTAGGAGCAAAAAATAGCATATTTTTGCCTTAAATAAAGGCAAACTGAAGTGGAATAAACGACAATTGCAGCTTGATTGCAGAGCACACTTACACCCATTCTTAGGCAATAGAAATCCAATTGATTTGAAGAGACCCTTGAGCCAGCAGTGGTGTAACCTCAGCCAGACTCGAGCCCTTAGTGCACAGTGAAGGACCAATAAATTATAGCAAAGGGAAAAAAAACCCTAAAGGCTTTGACAACTCTTTGGAAAATACCAATATCCATCATGAAAACACGAAAATTACAAAATGGGATCTTGAAAGGTAAATAAATGGATTTCAGACCAATGTCAGACATGATGCATGGATGACTTGTAGGTTTTTCTCTGAGCTAAAAAAAGATTTTCTGTGGCGACCTAATTAGTCAAAGCCTCTCCATAGTAAGATCTATCATTGTGTGAAGTCATCAAGTTAAGGAAACTTTCTCCTTTCTGGAGAGATCTAGTTCAAAACACCTAAATTTTCTAGTTTAAAAAAAAGAATAAGTTTATGTCTGGTTAAAAATTGAAATAAGGGAAAGGGCACAGTCAGCATTCTCAGGCTGTGTCTGTCCCTCAATTGCAGGACCTCATAGAGTTTCTTCTGGTCCAAAAAGAATTTCCATTGAACATTCTCTTTCTTGGTTTAAGCCAAGTTCCACTTGCACCAAAAAATGAATTAGCCACAAAAATAAGGAATGCCAAACAGCAACACAGACTCTGAGCCATGCTGAAATCCAGTTTCTGGCCTGAAACTGTTCCTAACCAGGTTATTGCTCTTTGCAACCTCCACCACTGCACAGCAGTCATGTGTGGAGATGTTCCCTGTCCCACAGCACTCCCTGTGCCCCACACCTACCTCAGGGGCAATATAGTCAGGAGTGCCACAGAAAGTGCTTGTCTTGGCATCTCCAAACATGTTCTCCTTGCACATCCCAAAGTCAGCAATTTTGATGTGCCCCTCATTGTCCAGGAGGACATTGTCCAGCTTCAAGTCTCTGTGGAGGAAGAGAAGAAAACAATTTCTTCAAAGTGTGAAGCACACAAGTTATTTTAGCAGGTTGCACTTATTACACTAGATCTCTGCCTCTGTGCAGTGCCTACACGCTGGAAATACAAAGGAAGGCTGAGGGATAAATGAGGAACTGCTCTCTTGGGCTTCAGCATCCCTTTTCTGCATTTCTGTTCTCCCAGCACTGATTTATCTGATTTATCTGCTGGAGAGGACACAGAATCATGGAATCACAGATTGGTTTGACTTGGAAGGGACCTTAAAGATCCCCCAGCTCCAATCCCCTACCATTGGCAGGGACAGCTTCCACTATCCCAGATTGCTCCAAACCCCATCCAACCTGGCCTTGGATACTTCCAAGGATCACATCACCCAACACATCTTCTAAAAGCTGTTTCCTTCAAGGATGCACAATAATGAAGCTAAGAAGGGTTTTGTGCCAGCTGCTGCTTCTGCCCTAACACAACCTGGAGAATGAGAGCAGGTAATTCTCACTCTCTCCTCCCCTGGGAATCTCAATATTCTCTCTGAAGCTGCTGCCACATCTCCGTTGTAGTGCAGACTCTACAAATGCCACAAGAGGTAAGAACCCACAAGCCCTGCAGAGGGTCAGAAAAATCCCAGAATAACCCCAGAATA